>AYEL01085148.1:0-26591 GCA_000484575.1 Olivierus martensii
AAAGAATTTGTCAAATACGGTTGTATATACAAAATAATTTTCATGAATTTGGGGTAAACTAATAATAAGTGAAAAATTTTATTAGTGAGAAATTTTTTTAGAAAAAATTTTAGGTATAACAATTAAAACTCATTTGAATAAATATTTTTATTTTTAATTTTAAAGGTGCTCATCTAAACTTTATTTGAATAGCTTTAATTTGCCAAATGTTATATTATCTATATGTTTGAATAATATACTTGAAAATGCTCACACTTGAGAGGTTAGGTTAGATTAGGTTAGTTAACCCACCATATCTCATAAGGGATATTCTATATCTGATGGCAGCCACTTATAGAGCCCATTATAGGCTGTCCAATGGGCCAGCCTATAATGGGCCCGAGATCAAATAAAGTATTTATTTGATCTGGAGCTATTCAAATAAAAACAACTCGAACCAATGCAACTGTACGTTACGTCAGTCAGTGAACATATTAAAAACTCGTGAAATCATATAAAATCATCTAAAAATAAATACAAAATCACATAAAAATGAATAAAATGATTTAAAAATATGCAAAATAATTTATAGAGTTATTAGAAGCTTATAAATGCTATTAGCGACGTTACGGGATATTTATAGGGTGTCTAGATTGTTTTTTAAAGAGTTTATTCGATTTATGTCGTTTTTCGACTTAAGTCGCGAGTCTTGGAACAAATTAACGCCGTAAGGTGAGATATGACTGTATTTTACTTTAGATTTAGTTTTAAAAATATAATAAGAAATAAATAACATTATAAACTTAATTTTGAAGTTAATATACATAAGTAAAGCATTATCGTAGATTTAAAAAAAAAAAAAAGGATTACAAGATAAGAGATTCTACAATTTAATTCTTTTCTGTTTCTAGAATTAAAATGATTCTAGAAACAGGAAACGATTAAAATCAAAATTAAGTTTATAATGTTATTTAAATAATAAATTTAGTCTAAATAAAATTTCAATTAATCAAGAATAAACGTAATATTTTTCTATTAAATTATTTAACGAGAACGAGAACATTGAATGATGAATTATAACCATCGATGTATCTGACATTTGATCCGACATAATTTTGCAGAAAAACACCAGGAGGATTTCGAACTAACTACTAAAGAAAATTTGTGTATTTTAAACGTCGATCATTTAAAATAGCCTATTAACAAATATTAACAACTTGAATGTAAGTACAAGTTTATCGTTTATTAAATATTTTTCCTTAGTAAAAAATAGGACTGATTATCGATGATGATAACTTTATTGGAATGGCTTTCTCATTTACATAATTATTTAAATATTCGTAAGAATAAATCCCATCAAAAACATCTCATATGTAAAAAATAAGCCAAGTACAATATTACCGAAACAGGATATTTGTGAAAAATTTAGATTTTGGTTGATGTTATCTTATTTTCTTAAATCGTCAAACAAGTTCCATCTAAATTGCAACAAATTTAGATGCAACTACTTGTTTGACAATTTAAGAAAATATGATAACATCGACCAAAATAACTGCATCTAAATTTTCACAAATATCCTTTTCGGTAATATTGTACTTGGCTTATTTTTTACATATGAGATGTTTTTGATGGGATATCATTTATCTTTAAATGATGGTAGTTATTTAATTAGAAGAACATTTATATCGAGTTGAATTATTGTGGCATTAGAGGATCTCAAGTAATCTAAGAAATACCTACTTCCCAAATTTCATCGATATCGGTTGAACAAGACGAGGGTAAAGGAGTTAGTGATAAACAGGCTTCCTACCTTATTCATTTTGATCCTATTGGGCTGCACTTCTTTAGAAAGACTTAATTAACATAAATGACATTTACATCCCAGATTTCTTCGAAATCGGTCAAACGATATGACCCATAAAGACATTTCTAGAGAAGAAAATCATCGTCTTCTACTTCTTTTAATTTGAGCCCAATTGAGCCAAAATTTTTAGATGATTTTAAATGAACTACGCTATGTCTATACTCTGAATTTGATCTAAAATCGGTTAAGCAATGCAACATGTAAAGGCATTTATCGAAATCGGATTCCCCTTTTCCCCCTTTGTTTTGGTTCGATTGTGCTCAAATTTTCAGGGGAACTCAAGTAAACTAAGAAACACTTATATTCCAAATTTCGTTGATATCGGTTAAACGATGCGACCTGTAGAGGTGTCTGCATAGGAGGAGAAGAAGAAAAATGACGATTTTTTTTGTCGATTTTTGCAATTTTTAAACCGCTCTAATTCTATTATTAATTGGATATGAAACTTCAAATTTTGCAGTCTATGTCCTATTGAATACTTTTCTCAAATGTAATTGTCAGATTAATAATATTTAACTTAGAACCAAAGTTACAGCGAGTTGAATTTTGGCTGTAATGACTCCGGTAATAATAATAATAATAATAATAATAATCAGTCAGTGACTACTGTACTTGGCTTATAGTCACTGCCGTGCTTCTAGAACAGTTTCGACTTACCATGGCAATTAAGATATGATAATTTATATATTATAACTCAACATATTTATATTTCATTTGATTATAAATTTTACAATTTATAATCAAATAATCTTTGAATAAGAAAACGCACAATATGTTCAAGAAATAAAAGAAAACATAATAATGTTATCAGTAAACAACGTTTTTAGAATTAGGAAAATAAATAAATAAATTGTATGACGTTCTTAAAATAAAAAATAACTAAGATTAAATTTAAAGATGTTTTTAAAAACATTTTATCCATTTTAGATGATAACGTTTAATAATACGTTTCAAGGACACAAAATATTAATTTTGTGATTTTGAGATCTTTATTAAATGATAAAAATAAATCTCAGTTGATAAGAAAATCTTAAAAAAAAATTGTTCATTTTTTATTATACGAGTGTACTGTAATTTATTTCGAGTTGAATAAATTCTCCGAATTAAAATATTAATCAATAATAAAGGTTATTTTTAAACTCAATTAAGAGAAAAATTAAAATATTATCTGTTAATAATAATGATTTAAAATTCTATAATAAAAATATAAAGATATACACATTCAATATGGTTTTTTTCTCTTCCAGTTTGAAGATGTTTTACTCTAAATATTATAAAATTGTCAAAAATTTAATCATATTTAAACTCGATTTAATGATCATTCCAAAAATAAAATGTATTCGAATTAAAATTATTAATATCTAGAATCTATATTATGTATTTTGATCTGCATTAGCGGTTCCGAACCTGGTTTTCGCCTACCTCCAGACATACAGGACGTTCGGCGTAATGTGGGAAAAAACTGAATGATAGCGGAATATATGACAACAGTGTAAAATAAAAGACAAAAGTCAAAATTTGTGAATACATTTCGCGAATATTAATGGTACAATTTATGGAAATGGACTACCAAGGGGTAAACAAGCGAACGAAAGTTAAGAACCGCTGATTCATATAATGCAATTTGTAATTAATTTTATCGATTTATAAAGAAGCGTCGTTCGATACATTCACTATTCACGATTTATAGCGCAGGAATAAAAGCATTTAAGTTTCATTTTATCTACTACTGTCGTGATCGTTAAAATGCTAATCAACAAACACATTATTAGAATAAACTACAGTATAGTTTATGCATTAAGGCATATTCTATTCAAGCTAGACAGTTGTCATTAGTTTGCAACAAAATTCAAATAAAAACATTTTATTGACTAAAATAACTATTAACAAACATTTTTATATTGTATTCATAATGAAAGATTATTTAAATGATGGTAAGGATTATATTGCAATTTTTATTCAAAAAATTTCTTACTGTATTATCAAATAGTTCCAAAATATTGACTGAAGAAATTAAATATTAATATTTGTGCTTAGTACTTATTAAGCCCTTTAGCAATCAAACATTATTGAAAGGACTTAATTATTAATATTTGTTTGCTTGAGCAATTTTAGTAAATCACTAAGTATTAACCTTTATGAATGAAAATAATAAATTTTAGAACATTCTTATATTCCTTTATATCCTTATGTACAATGGCATAACAATCTGATGCTGTGTGTGTAGTGGCCATAGACTCACCAGCTATGAAGGACTTAAAAGTAAATACTGTATTAAATATATATTTTATTCATAATTTCTAATTTAAATTATACATTTATATACAGAATTTATAAAACAATAAATTCTGTCTCAACATTATGTAGTTTCATTATTTTTATAATCTGGTAGATTTGAACAAAATATAATGAAAGTACATAAGTATTATATAACATTACAATAAAATAAAATTGCAATTTGATAATTTATAAAGGTGTTAATAATTGATGCTAGTTTAATTTACAACTTTTAAATATTATATGTGCTCTTACCCTGGGTCCTGCATATATAGGGGCAGGCCTATTAACAATAAAAGGGAACTTGATTTATTGTAAAAGCACTAAATTGGTCATTCTATGCACAGAACAAAGATTCTAAATTGGTGGGTCTATCAACCTGCTTCTACGTTATTCCATTCAGTTCTTGGTAGGCCACTATTTATATATCTACTTGTTATGTAAACAGGCGTGGCATTATATTGGAATTAGATTGCTGGATATTGGCATTACCTAATTCATTTCTTGAGTATAATGACAGTAATCATTTTAGCTGTTGAAAAATTTCAATATTAATTCCACAGTATTGTAAAAAAATATAGTATATTTTAAAATTAAGATAAATTATATTAATTTCTGAGTGTCCATTTTTATATCATCCCTAATCCATTTGTAAAGGTGTTACAAATACGATGATACGATAGCACCCCCAAAATTTGCACTTCAGTTTTGTCCTTAATGCTTTGTAATAATGGCAGCTATTCCAGCTGATGACGCTTCATCAGTTTCAATTCAAGAATATTTTCAAAAATCTTTACAGAAATTTCATTACAGCTTTGTGCAAATAAATTCAAGTTGATATGGAAAAGTTGCTAAATACATATTTCAAGAAAATGTGATGGTAATGCTCCACCACACAATATTTGAGCAACTTTGATGAAATGTTAGGAAAAGTTTTCTGAATTTCTATATACAATATATATCCAGGAATATCATTTTCTGCCTTATTCTATGCTAATTAAACTTTTAAGCATGCCTAATTCTACCACTTTAGATATACAAAGCTCCTAAAATTTAATTTTTCTTCATAACTATGTCAATTTTAATAAATATTTCTTCATTGTTTTTAGTCTACTTTCTGGAGGAACGTGAGGCTTATTGAGGAAGAGAGAGTAGTGCTTTCATAATTATAGAATTAATTTTCTTAAAATTTGTTAATAATGATCTATCAATATAGATAAACTTGACACTGCATCATTTAACAAAGTAGCTCAGTGTTTTCAAACTCATTCTCTTCAAAGGGCCATTTCAGACATCTTATGTGAACTGAGAAGTTGCATTTGAAACTGATGTCTTGAAAGAGATTTTAATATCAGTAAATAGTTTCTTCCCAATGATATCCATACCTTGTGGTGGGAAAACTTTGTTTCTCAAGCAACACACAGAACTGTGCTGGTAGTAGTAGTATTGCTACCAGGAGATTCGCCCAAGCTGGACAGATCTCCATTGGGTAAGAGCCACGGAGAAAGACTAGTGATGGGCAGCAACACTGCCAGTACTGGCCTGGTGCATCATTAGTTGGAAAGGACCAGACATAAGCAAGGTCATATGAATTGCAAGATTGTCCACAAGGGATTGCGGCCACATTATCCCAATTGAGTAAAGTCAGGCTTCCAACAATGCTCAGAATCTTGTATGAGATCAACAGAAGATGCATCTATTTTCTGCTCTGAGATTTTTCCTATGAATAAGCAAAAAAGAATTGTCATACAAATACTGAATGTGTGTTTTTTATATCCCTTGCAATGGACACACGGAATAAAAAGGAGACATTCAGGATTTAGGAGAAGATTGTCCGAAAAATGTGCTATATTCTGCCAGCTTTTTTACCAACATTCAAGAAAACTATAAAACCAAAGTATAATAATACCATTCTCCAATGCAACATTACAGAATCTGCATCTTAGCATCCAAACGCAAATTTCTCGAATTTCTTGCATTTGCCAATAAAGACTAAATCCGAATCATTCCATTTTCAAGAACTAAGCTCAATTTTCACCACACATTATGTGCCAAAGAATATAATGTCATCAGAAATAATCAATTAATGCTTCTTTGTGATTTTTGTTTTCTTAATTTAAAGATATAAAATTTAAACCCAACCAAAATATCAAGATTCAGATCTCGAACTTCAGAAAATTATCTGCTAGCTGATTGAATGCAACTGTTTAGAGATAATATCTACCATCATCCCAATAATAAACTAATTCCTGAAAAATTTCTCCAGGAGAACTTCACAAATAAGGCACTCATCCCTGATGACCTTAATACAAAACATGCTCATCGGAGAAATATAATAATCCAGTATTTTCCAAACTGTGGGGCGCTAGTCTATAACAAGGGGGCGCGTAAAAATTAACAAAAACATCATTTTCAGACAAACGAAAAATAAATTCAAATTGTCGAAAAAAATGAATCAGCAAATGGGTTATAAATACATAGATTTATGTACCCAGAAACTTTCTGCTATAGTAGTTTTAAAGACAAAATATCGATCTCGTTTAGCGATTTTGAAAATAAATGATGATAGCGATATTTTCCATGATACCCAATTTGAGAGAATTTGTGCTGAAAAGCAAATCCATCCATCGCATTAAATATGTTTGTATTTATAAACATGTATCCCATTTTTCCTTTTTTTTCTGTAAGATTTGTTTAATTATTACACCATAATAAATATATATATATATGTATAAGAACTTTCTTTATACAAAATATAGTACTGTATTGTTGTTTTGTAGTATTGAATTGTAAGTAGAAAGTATTTATAAAATTAGACTGTTATGAAAATGAGGGCATACCAATTTTAATGAAAAAGGGGCGCAGACACACAGTTTGGAAACCACTGCGAATAAGCAATCCAAAGAGGGAATCCGCTAATGAATCAAATAGATATCACTGCCTTAACAATGGCGCACATACAACTCGCATAGCTATAAAACTTTGAAGCAATAGACTAACGCAGGGGTCGGCAAAGTCCGGCCCGCCGCCTCATTTTGTACGGCCCTGGAAAAATAAAGCGTGTTGACAAATTCTGGCCCACCGCCTCATTTTGTACGGCCCGCGAACTAAGAATAGATTTTAAAATTTCAAAGTACCCGCTATAACAGCTGACAGCCAAATACGGAGTTTCGAGAAAGACCGCATATGGCCTCTGCTGTTACTCCACGCAGTCGCGGTTACAATTAGAGTTTATAATATCACATGTATCGCAATTCTCTCGCTTGTTATTTAAGTAGGCCTATTTATAGAAATATAGATTAATAATGCCCCTCGGTCCGTGGTTAGGTTAAATATGTTAAGCCGCCATATCTCACCAGGGATATACTTTATATGGTGGCGGCCACTTATAAAACCCATCGCAGGCTGGCCAATACCCACCATGGGATCAACTGGATGGGGTTCAACGAGCCGGGCCCGGACTCCCGCTGAAAAAGTGGAAGTGTGGGACCCGGATCCTCCAGGGTGGTAATCCACAGCTTTACCACGCGGCCATCCAGCCGACCTTAGTCCGTGGAAACTAAAATATTTACTATTTGGCCCTTTACAAAAAAGTTTGTCGACCCCTGGATTAAGGTGTAATACTGCGATACTATTTTGATATAGACTAAGCTGTAATACTAATCTAGATCTCCTCAAAAATAGTAGTGATCATATTACAATACTTACAAATAAATATCAGTATTCCTTGCCAAACTGACAAAAAAATACTTGCATTTCAAAAAGGCAAATTCGCGTCAGCAATTGACAAATACACTGTTGCATAAAAAGAAACAGATGTAATGCAGGCCTATATTGTAACCTCTCTCAAATTCACTCCATTGCCCCTATTGCTGACGATACATTGTAGAGATATCTTTATACACTAAAATTAACACAATGAAACAGCAAAATTGGTCAGATGGATATATCTGTACTTAGTAGGAATATCACTCCTTATATTGGCCCCAGATTCGCCCTGTGGAATGAAATTTTAATCATTTGTATATAGCCTACCGAGTTTTGCAATTCTCGCTCTGTTTTTTAGTGTTGTGTCGTTTTTTGCAACTATATTTTAATAAAAATCCACTTGGAGAAAGAATGGATTACTTATAAGAAAGATATTAATAAGACCAATAAATCATCACTTCCAAGAGGTAATTTCAAAAAATAGATCCCTACTATTCAAGCAAATTTTTGATTAAAGCGAAATTAGGTTTTTTTAGCATTACGACGCAACAAAATCTTGACAATACTCTTAGTACTAAATATAAAGAATTTATTTCTGCGAAGCAATATGCAACTAACAAAATGTTGAGTCCAGAGAAATAACGCATTTTGTGTGAACAAAAAAATTGATTATCTTTCTCGAATAAAAGATTTTTAAGATCAGAACTAGATTTTGCTATAAGCAAAATCAACCCGAAAAAGGCCCCCGAACTTGATGGTTTATTTAAGCGAGATAACAAAACTTGAATTACTACTTAAACTTATCTATGATACTTCGTGGAAAACCCACAAATTACCAAAAGAATGAAAACAGGCTAAAATTATTTCCGTAAAAAACCAATGATACCCCAAACAGCTTCTGTGTATAGCCCTTATTAGTGTTATTTGTAAATTTTAAATAGAAGATTTATTTTTCATCTTAACTGAAACATCCTCCTCCTCAATCGGGCGGAGTGGCCGCGTGGAAATGCCTCCGGCCTTCCATTCTGGAGGATCGGGGTTCGAAAATGTCGACCCCTATCCATCATCCGGATAATTCCATCCATGGGATGGGCAGCTAATGGAAAGACTCGTTTCGTCCCGTTACTTAGCATTCTTACAGAATGGAAAAGTAGCGCGGCATCTGTTGACAAAAAACCCTCCCTAAAGAACGGGTGCGTTCCAAACCTCAACAGTAAGTCATCAGTGATTAGTCTCTTTTGACGTCAAAAATACACTGACGGAAAAAAAAATCCCAACACCAAGAAAAAATTATTGTAGAGTAATGAAATTTGGACAATGCATTTGTGTAGTTAACATGTTTAATTGATTAAATTTTCAATATCAAAGGTTAATTTAAGCTCAAGAAAATACATTTAAAAGGAAAAAGCGAATTTTGAATCGATGTCATCTTTCAGATGTATAAACACGCCTACCAAATTTTGTTTATCTAACACAAGTCTTTCTTGGTGTTGGGATTTTTTTTTCCGTCAGTGTAACTCAAATGTTTCTGGAACGACTCGACTCAGAAACTACCTGTAAATAAAAGCGGGGAAAAAAATTGGCTGAAATTTATCTCTGGTTCTGATTGGGGTGCCGAAACCACAACTCTTGTAAGGTTATTTACGAAATCATTTTTTTGTCAACAGATGACGCCACACTCCATTCAGGTAGAATACTATGGCCATCCGGCCGCTTTTTTTGTCAACAGATGACGCCACACTCCATTCAGGTAGAATACTATATCTAGATTAGGTTAGGTTTTTTGTCAACAGATGACGCCACACTCCATTCAGGTAGAATACTATGGTTTTTGTCAACAGATGACGCCACACTCCATTCAGGTAGAATACTATGTGCGGGGCGAAACAAGCCCTTCCAGAGGCTGGCCACCCCTGCGGAGGGGTCAGCCGGATAGTGGAGGATGGGGATGGACGGGCCGGGCCCGGACCCCATGATAAATATTTTCAAGAGGTGGGACGGAGACTCGAACTCGGGTCCTCCAGAGTGGAAAGCCGAAGCGTTTCCCCGCGGTTTACGAAATTATTATTAGACCTTTCCCTGTCCTTATCTCCGCTTCGGCAATTAACCTCAAAAAATTAGGATCTATTCGAACAAGGGCGGCAGAGATTATCTCAGGACTAAACGCTCATATCAAGAGGGATATTCGATAGTTCGAATATCCCTCTTGGGAAAAGAGATATTTTGTAAAAATCGAAAGCTTATGGGATTGGTAGTTATTTTAATAGATGGAATGACAACCAATGTCTTAAAAAGCCAAGCCCCTTTTACTCAATAAACGTGTCAAATATCGAATTCACGCACAAAAAATAAATACTATTCCGGTTATCGATATCAATCATCGTATTACGAGACAAAAATTGTGGAAAAAAGCGCTTAAACTAATTAATAATTCAAATCACAACGTCTAGATGAAGTTGTCATTCCATCTATTAAAAAATTTACTGCGACATTCGAGATAAACAATTGATCTTTCCTCTCAACTTTCCAGCAATTCCAATATTATATCACAGGGAATTTCTGATAACGAGGCAGCTGATAAATTCGCTGCTTCAACTAAGTTAACCACATAAAACACACAAAAACCATGATATACCCAATTCTGTTTCTACACGATTTTGATTCAACGCGAATCAGAGAAAAACTTCATTCTCTTTTTAACACGACTTTTTTGATTTAACATCATCGACCCAAATTCTAAGAATAATTTTTCGTATTACAGCGAATGCGGCCTTTGCGTGGCATTATTCGCTTCCATGTTGTTGTTTTTGGTTCCTATTAGAAAAGAAATTTCTGGGGAATTCCTCTAATTATACTCTTAAGCTTCGATAGGGAATTTATTTTGTCTGCATTTTGTGTTTAAAATGATAAATACCTTTTTGATGTTTAATAGTATAAAAAATTTAATGAAATAAACTAAATGCGAGTATAAATTTTTTCATTTTGCCGAAAAGTCAATAAATGATTTTCGATCTATTTTGTCAAACACGATCCTAACCAGGAACGAACGGGAAAGTTTCAACGTCATTAAAATAGCGTCTTACAGAGAATTATTTAATGGCCTAGCCGAAACAAAACACCAATGCGATGATTAATAACCGAATTGATTCTTAAAAGCACCACGGGTGCTAATTTTGTGGCCGAGATCAGACCAAAGATATTTCTAGTGTTATCGCTATCGTACGCGAAAGTATGCGTTTCCTGTCAGAAAGTGACAACGAGTAAAATCTTGTGTCTCTAATATTATTTTGCCTCATTTTTTTGTGTTTACGAATTAGTAACACGTTAGTTTACTTTATATAATACATTTTTATATTATATACGTGTGCAACATTATGAAATAAAAAGTGCCAGCACGTAAAAATGATAAGATTCTGATACGATTTTTCATACGGTTTATTGTATTGTTTGTGCTGATTTTTTAGTTTATGGTTTATTTTGGCTGCAACCAATCTTTTTTTCCATACAGTATATTTTTACAGGTATTTTTCGAGAACCTATCTATCGTGTAAAATCAGAATTGAGCGTGTAATCACTGGAGTAAAGAAAGGAAAGCTAAGGTTAGTAGAATCTAACCCTCCGACATATCCAAAGCCGCTAAAGAGAAGGAAAGTAACAACAGCAGACACAGTGACGGATTTTGCCTTAAGGGGCCCGAAACTTGAGAGATTTTTGGAACCCTATTAAAATAATTTTTTTTTTACAAAATTAATTCTTTTATTTTTTTGGAAAATACGTACCGGTATATGTAACAAAATCGAATTTTGTTATATCGTTTACCTAAATACGAGTCGTATTCACGGTATTAGTAGTCTGTTATAAAACTATCGGATAATAATGCGGTTATTCTTGGATTCGGAAACAACAGAGTATAAATCTGGCTAAAAATCGTATCAAAAAATTAAATGTATTACTATGGTAAAATAAGGGGCTCCTTGGATGGCGGGGCCTCCACCACCCGCGCGAAAATCCGCCATCGAGTAGACATACCACCAATAGCTGTGCAGTGTCGCTGGGAGGCCCAAAATGATAATTAGCGGAAGAGAACGGGGAAACGCTCTCGACTAGATACTGATCACCTGTAGAGAAATACGAGTCTCTATTCGGACCCGTCTATCTCCGTAACTAACGATGGGCGTGGCATCGAAATTTGTAAATAAGGTAACTGCGGGGCAAACGGACACGCTAGTCATATAATTTAGAATATTTCGAATGCGCTTTGTTAAAGCTGATTCTAATACTTATTATTATATTCGGTAAGGTGTAAGATATCGAAGCGCCTAACAATTACTTTTGTCAGTAGCGCTAAAATTTTGTAATAATTGATTTTAACAAAGAACGCGCGCTGTCCGTGGACTTCGCACTGTAGGGGCCAACGGACGGGTGTTTTCCGAATCGCTAGTATCATTAACAGAATAGTGACCAACAAAATATAGATCGTTTCCATTTTCTACACACGCTACGCGATGTCTTTTCGAGTAATACAGACAATTTACACTATCTCTATATAACACTCCGTACTCCTGGACAATGTTTTCTTTATCGAGGTTTAAAGAAGTTACAACAGAAATTGATGCTACTGGGGCGTCTTTCCCACCGGTGGCATCGACTCGGTTAACTCGGACTTCCTCCATCTTAAAAATTTGTTTTGTTAATCGAATTTGGGAATGTCTACATCGGACCGACTGGCCTTCGTAACGCGTCATTTAGAATATGTGTTTTAGCCGCAGTTATTAATAGCGTGGCGTCAATTTGAAAAGCTTTCACCACCAATATCCCAATTAATTATCATCGATTCGAATTTCTTTCACCACGGCCAATCGTATCGGTAAGTGTGATTAACGGTCAATTTGAAAAGCTTTCACCACCAATATCCCAATTATCATCGATTCGAATTTCTTTCACCACGGCCAATCGTATCGGTAAGTGTGATTAATAAAGAGAAGGCCAGTAAATAATAGGCCATACGAATAAGAGAACGCCATCTGTTAATATAAATATAAGCGTCTGATAAAATACATATTTTAAGCTATAAATGGCGAAAGAACACACGCGTCCTTTGGTCCCATCATGGGTTTTGCGCTTTAAAGCTAAAAAATAAATGGCAGCGGCGCATTAGCGAACACCACTAAAGATGGGAAAGGCTTTTAAGTTGCCAAGCGTAATATTTTGGAAACTACCGTTAAATATAAAACCCTTATTTACTAAAACATAAATTTTACTTCACGCGAGTTTAAACGAAAATCTGTTCCGGCCCGATAAAGTTTCTAAGCTTAATTTTACAAGTTCCTTTAACATTTCAATGGATTGGTTTGGTGAAAAGTAATCATTAAATATGGCTAATTTCCTTAAATGTTTAAACCCCTTCGTATTCTTCTCGAATGGTAAGGGCTTCGACCGATTCCTTATAATAAAAAAATTTCCTTAAACGATGTCCGTTGGCCCCACACGAGAAGGTTCCGACCAAAAAATTTCAGTTTCGAAACCGGGCGAAAATATGGCGTAGAAATAGGTGGTCGATGGCGCTTTATTCTACGTTAACTGACGCGTTTCAGTTTATAGGCCTAAAAAGGTCGGTATCGCCACCCCAATTAGACGAGTGATTAAAAATTTTACGGATCCTTTCTGGTTAAGGCATCTGGGATAATGGTCGGTATCGCCCAATTAGACGAGTGATTAAAAATTTTACGGATCCTTTCTGGTTAAGGCATCTGGGATAATAGAAAAACGTCGGTTCTCGAATGGCAAACCTTCTAGGGAAAATACTCGTATGGCTTCTTTAACCTCCACAGATTATTAGTAATCTGTGTTAACAACTACGCACCTACAAATTGCGGACTCGGGCTCCGGTCCTATTAACTCTTACATACATCCCACCGCTGCTCCGGCAGTCCTTCGAGGAAAATTCTTGGCCAAGTAATCCATTTCGATGCTTAGAAAATCATCCGAAAAACCACCACCTTCGTTCTAACACTTATGGCCAGACTCGGGCCCATTTTTATCTCGGGGCGGACAGTCGATATTCAAAACTGCCGAATATCGGCTCCACCTTATTCAGTAAATTGCCCGCACTGGCCAAAAAACGTCGTGCTTAAGCCAAGAACTACGGCCCACCAGCGCGGTATTATACACCAAAGCACCAGGCTCGATCGGATGGGCCAATTTTTTCAGCCTCCGTTTTATATGGCGCCACCAGACGGTTTCGCCGAAGTAATCTCCCACCGCCAGATTTTCGATTGTTTGAGGACCTATGCCTATGGTAACCCGGACGTTTTACACCAGCGAGTAACGAAGCGTGGGCGCAATATTTCTCCAGAGTTATGGCCTTCTGAGGTCGAGCGCGCTGTGTATCCTATGCAATTTCCGACGCCATCGCGTAGAAATTCCACTTGTTCGAAAACGGTGAATAAACGACGAAAGTCGCCGAACCGTTTCCCCAGACAGTTAGTTGCTGTTTTTGCAAAAGACAAAAATAAAATTTTAAAATTATCGATATAATAAAATGCTTGACGTAGAGTTTGCTAAATGAACATTTTCTGAATTTTAAAAATTTAGAATGTATATTCGAATACATAACCACGTTTTAATGTGTTCTTTAGAATAATTTTAATGTAAATAAATCATTTTCTACAGATTATTTTTTAAGTGTTTTTTTTTAAGAGTATTATGTATATAAAAAGTAGTGAAAATGTTTGACTCTCTTACAGATTCTCCTAAACCCTAAATTTCTTGTAGAAAGTTAACTTCACTAATCATGGTGTTTTTCAGGAATGTAACTCCCACAGTTGGTGGGAGATTATTGTAAATGCAAAAATATAATCGATATTTATTATTTACATAGTAATTAATCATTATTGCATTTTTGTTGTTGAATTAATGTGAATTTCTGATATGAAAATAAATCAAAAGCTTAGAAAACAAAAGATGAGTATAGTGTTTTCTCAATGGCTTGCTGAATACAGCTGTATGCTGTTTATACAGGGTGATTCGTTTAGAACTGACCAACTTCATTGGGCTGTGGCTTTGTGAAAAAGTATCCGATTTTAATGCGGTTTGCGGCAAAAGATGCAGGAAGGATGAAAATTTAGTAGTCCGTCCCGTTTTTTGATGTGCAACGCCTAAAAAAAGATAAGCCAGCAGTCACCAGATCTATCGTCCCCAGATTTCTTCTTATGGGGTTATCTGAAGGGTCGTGTATATCGCGATAAACCACGGACACTGGACGAATTAAAGGCCAACATTTCTAGGGAAATTGCAAACATCACTACTGACACATTGCGGAGTGTTGCAGCTAAAATGGAGCGGCGAGTTCGGTTATGCCTACGCCAGGAGGGTGGTCATTTTCAACACCTACTGTAGGGTAAGTATAATAATCCTTTATAGCCTTTACACACCTTTAGTCACGTTTTGTATGCCACATGGGAATCAAAGTTTTTGTACAGCAATCAGAGCTTTTAACAGCGTTTTATAGGTGCAAGCCATCCCTCCTTGTATAGCATTTCACGGTTTCCGTTATTTCTTATTTTTTATTTTTTTTCGGCATTGCACATCAAAAAACGGGACGGACCACTAAATTTTTCATCCTTCCTGCATCTTTTGCCGCAAACTGCATTAAAATTGGATACTTTTTCACAAAACTACAGCCCAATGAAATAGGTCAGTTCTAAACGAATCATCCTGTATTTAACATCCTTCTCATTCTATTTGTTAAATAATAATGTGAAACACATTATAGATGCATATCAAATGAAAAATAATGGATTATTGGTTAATAAACTGACAATGCTGCATTTCAGTAGAATGCAAACAAATCATATGAAAAAATAAACATATTTTCTTTAAAATATTTAAAATTTTTCCAAATATAATGAAAATTAATGATTTTATAAAAGAAAATGAAGTACAGAGAATTAAATTATTTTGCCAGGCCAAATTTGCCAAAATTTGAAATTTTTTTTACATGATCACAGAAAGAACAATTAAAGGAAGACATCCTGAAAATTTTGGCTATTAAATACTTTACTATACTCTGTATATTTAAAATTTTCCCTTCATTTTTAACCAATGAGAAGTGAGTACTTATCAAATAGTATTGTCAGTGATGGGAGGACTATAGTAAGTGTTATTTTCTTGATTTGGTGTTTTTTTGGTTTATGATGCATAATAACTTGAATTTATGGCATGAAAAATCAATTCACTGCCAAGAAAAAAAAGATCAATAATTTTAAAAGTGAAAAAATTAACAAATGTTCTTTATCATCAGTTAAATTAATGTTAAATGAAATAAATATTTGAATGAAAGTAAATCAATTGGTTAATAGATTTTTAAAAATAATTATTTTAAATTATTACATTATAGGCATTTAAAAATTAGTCTGACTAGAATAGAATGATAGATTAATGTGTGATAATATTACATGATGGAAGAAGCGGTATTATAACTTAAAGTGAAGACTTATGGATTTTTGATTCCCCACTTATGTTTATATGATTATAAGAAATTTGTTATATTTCTGGACATATTAAAATTGTTTTTTAAATGGTTTTTATGGTAGCCCTGAATTCAACAAATTATCCTTATTTCAACAGGTAATTAATTCTATTGTGCATTCTATTATACTAACTGTCCAGATATTTTATTTTGTTTGGATTTTCTGTTAATTGCTAGTAAGAATCATTGAAATAGGAAGAACTAAACAGTATTTCTATCTTCTTTTTTTTTTTGCATATTTTACACCCCTTTCCAATCAGTAAGATTACTAAGGGGTGGGGCCAGTTCCAACCAAGGCCTGCATCCACACCCATGGAGGGGAGCCAGATGGTGAAGGGCAGGGATCGCCGGGCCGGGCCCAGCACCCCGAAAAAACTTTTCAGGAGATACCAGACCTGGGACGTGAACCTGGGTCCTCCTGCGTGGCATGCCAACAGCGTTACCACTCGGCCATCCGGCCACCTATTTCTGTCTTCATTGTTATTGGTTTAAAGCAGACTATGACATCATGTATCTATATCATGTATGATGATTTTTCTAGGAGGGGAAACTCTAAGTATATAGACTATAAATACTTTAAAAAATAAAAAAATATCACAATTTATATAAATATGCAAATTTTTAAAACATTTATGAATATTAATGTGTCACTTAGAAAAATCAAAATTACAGATGTTGCAATAGTGTCAATATCAGCTACACAATTCTTTCATGCCTTTATTTTTTAGTTATCAACAATTTTTAAGTTATTAATCTTTTATTTGTTATTTAAAGAAAAATATCAAACATCTAGTAATCCAATTTCAGTTTTAAATATTTTAACGCAGCGGTTCTCAACCACTGTGCCGCCAAACCTTTGACAGTGTGCCGCGAAAAACTAAGAATGTATTGTATGTATGCATCATATATGTTAATAGTGAAACATGATTGGCTGGATATCCCTTTTGCAGTCCTACCAATTCCTATAAATAGAGTGTCGTTAGAAAAATCTAACTCTCAAATTTCTGCGACAGCCAAAATTTTTTGTGTTGTTATTCATAATTTAAAAATCAAAATTTTTTGTCATTATTCATAATTTAAAAATTAAGGAATAAAAATTAAATTTATAGTTTCTCTAAAAAAGACAAAATCCGCAGGTGGCGCTATAACTTAATAAAGGCTGTCATTTAATGATGCGTGTGCGAGTATGTCTGTAATCTGAATGTAATAAGAATAAATACAATAATTTGTTAATGAAAATTCGTTGTTAAATCTAAATTATTATTTAAAATATTTAGGTGGCCCGCCAAATTTTAAAATATTAAAAAGTGTTCTTCAACAGAAAAATGGTTCTCAACAGAAAAAAGGTTGAGAACCACAGAAATAAGCATATAAAACACACAAACATCCAAGTTTAAAATATTAATGTGTGTTCCTCGACAGAAAAAAGGTTGAGAACCACTGTTTTAACGTAAAAAAACTGAGGAAAAATTTTTGCAATGAAATCCAATATTAAATGAAGAAGATCCAATTTCTGTTATTCTTTTTAATTTATTCTATAATAAATGTTTATATTTTGATCATTTTTTTCCTTCATATTACTTATAATAAAAAAAAAATTTAAATAAAACAAGTATATATAATATACTATAAATAAAAGTTTCTGAATTTTAAGGAAAAAATAGGGCATTTTTATTGAAAAATTCCTTCCTACTAAAACAAATAAATCCTGCAAAATTAATCATGTCTACATTTAGTAGATTTTGCCTGTTTTCAACTCCTTGCCAAATAGAAACCATAATTCTCAGAAGTTGAAATTTATTAGATATTGAGTAGGATTGTAAGTTCCCAATAATTTGAAAATTTTACTATGCAACTCTAAAATGGTTCCTTTCAGAACTATCTAAAATTTGCTAATGATAGCAAATATAATATGTTATACTGTTAATATAAATATATCCAAAAATAGCACAAATGAGTAGGCTTAATAACTTAAAAACTTTATTAATGAGAAACGTTTTTGGCTCCTGTTACCCCTCATCAGCTCAAATTACAAACAGTTTTATTCTAGAACATAGAACTCAGAACAAAATGTTTGTTATTATGTTCAAAAATTAAAATTATTAAACATAAAAAACGAAAAACAAGCTAAATATAAATAATTTTAAACTAACATAGATACAGTTTTTTACAAAAACGTAATTTGTAATCTGTATATTATACTGTTTTTAAATTTTCTTATATTTTATCTATTTATTTTTTTAATTGTAAATGGCTAGTTAATGTAACAAAAATAAATTTTAGAAATGCATTAATGAAAATTTTGATAATCTTACTAATTTTGATTAGAAGCAAATCTTTGAATAAAATCATAATATATTAACAAAAACTTATTCTTCAAATTCAAAATTGGAATAAATGATTATTTTATTTGAATTACAAAATAAAAATAAATATATATATATAAAACTTATTATATACTCTGTTGCAAAAAAAAATGATGTAGTCCTAAAAAATAGAGGAAAAACTACAAAACACTGTATATAAATATCTTTTGGCTAGATATACAAATGATTAAAATTTCATTCCAATGAATGCACAGTGTTTTGAAGAGCTCACGAGAAGGCAAATCTGACGCCAATATAAGGAGTGGCATTCATAAGTATAGCTATATCTGACCAGTTTTGCTTTTTCATTATGTTAACTGAATAAAAATGTTTTAGCTTAACCATGAAAATTTATATGAGAGAACCAATCATAAAACAGGAGAGAGAATGATAATGATATCCTTTATACATTTATATAGTTATGACACATGCCTTATTTAACTTTTGAAGGATTTGATCATCGAAGTTTATTGTATAATGGAAAAAAAGCTTATATATCAAATTTTCAGTACAAATTATATTTGCTTGTAAAATTGGAGTCTCGGATATCAAAATCTAATAAACCAAGATTGATGTGTACAATACTTACACGGGATGGACCAACTCCAACAAACATTTCTAAAAATTCTGATCCAGACACTGTAATAAATGGAACATTTGCTTCTCCTGCAGTTGCTTTACCAAGTAACGTTTTACCAGTTCCAGGAGGTCCTGTTAAAATAGCACCCTATACAATAAAAAAAAATACATTATATTTTTAAAAATTATCATTAAAATTATGAAAAACAAAACTAAGAATTATATTAAATTACTTTAGGAATTTTTGCTCCTAATTCAATATATTGTTGTGGATTTTTTAAAAAATTTACAAATTCCATAATTTCTAACTTTGCTTCTTCACATCCAGCTACATCTCTAATTAAAATAAAAATAATTATTCATGAAATATACATCTAATTTTATTACAGATAGATAGAATTATAATTTTATCTTTTATTAAAATAAAGCAAAAATAATCATCATATAATGAATTTTCTAACAATGTTTTCAGTCAATTTCAAGTGGCCATCAGGAACAACAAAACAGAACATAAAATTCTAACAAAAGGAATATTACCTTGTAAATGATTTTTTAATGAAATTTTTTAACACATCTCTCTTATACCAAAACTCTTTCTATCTAATATGAGAAGCATTCCACATTAGATGGTACAAGTTTTGGTATATTATTAATTGATGCCACAAAGTAGAATATTGTTTCGATATTAATTTTAAAAAATCTCACAGGTACATATTCCTGCTTATAATTTCATACTCTACTTTTATTTATAACTGCTCTGGTGGGGTAATTTTATCCCTCTTGAAACTTTCATTGTAGTTTAGTAAGGCCATCTTTGTTATTAGATGAATTTTCATCATATTTTTCCAAAATGTTTTAATTAATATGCAAATTATTTGAGGGATACTTTCTCTATTGTCATAAGCTTCATAAAATAAAGATAGTTGGAGAAACAGCCTCAGCTGACCATAATGTTGGCAAAGACTTATAAAAACAATTAAAAAAAATAATTGAAGATAAAGAGTACTTGACTTAACAGGTACTCAATACAGATAAAATGGGTCTCTATTGGAAGTGCATGTCTAGTAGGATTTACAACCCAAAGTTGAACACACTGCACCAGGATTCAAGACCTTGAAAGATCATGTCATTCTGTGCTTATGTGTTAATGAGGTAGGTGAATTTATGATGAAACTAATGATTGTGCATTGCTTACTGAACCCATGTGCCTTGAAAGGTAAAAATAAATGTCATCTTCCAATGTTTTAGCATGCAAACAAGAAAGTATGGATAACAGCTGCATTGACAATGGAGTGGCTGAATAATTGCTTCAAGTCATAATGCTAAATGATATCTAACCAGGAAAAACTTGGCTTTCAAAGTGCTACTGATCTTGAATAATGCTCCAAAGGCACTTCATTTTGCCTACCCAAATGTTGAAATTGTATTTCTGTCTCTAAATACCACTTTATTCATACAACTGATGGACCAAAGAATTATTACTAAAGAAATTATTACTATTATTACTATTATTAATTAAATTATTACTAAAGAATTAATCAAGCAATACTATAATGTCGCACATTTAACAGGATACTGGAAGCTACCGAAAATGACCCAAATTTGATGGTCACAAATTTCTAGAAACAGTTCAACTTTACTGACTACATCACCATCATCAAAGACTTACTTGATAATGATGATGGTAAAGCAATCCTCTGAATGCTTGTTGGTCTAAGTTGTGGAAGGATAGTGTGAATGAATTTGCCAAACATGAACTCCCAGATGTTATAGAGATAATGGAAGTTGCAAAATGTCTGGGTAATGAAGATTTGGCAGACAAAGAATGATGATATAGAAAAACTGCTGCAGTCACACAACAAGAAGTTGACTGAAGAGAAATTGGAGGAACTAATCAGATCTAATGATGAAGAGGATGATGCAAAGTGGACAAAGATGAAAAGCTTAAAATGACTCATAACCTAAACAAAGGACTGCTAATGGCAAATAATCTCTTAGATGTTTTCCTTAAAACTGATCCAGACATGGAGTGGAGTCTAAAATTAAAATGGGGTTTGGAAGATTTGATAACTCCATATAAACAATTACAAAAAGAGTTTCAGAAGAAAATAAAGCAGACATCTCTTCTGAACTACTTAAAGCTTGAAGTACTTCTTACTTAAAGCTGAGGACTGATAACAGTCCTCACCCATTCATCGGGGCCAATGCCTAGACATCTGTTTCAATCAAATTATCTTAATTTTAATGTATTATCAGTCCTCAGCTTTAAGTAAGCATTCATCGGGGCCAATGCCTAGACATCTGTTTCAATCAAATTATCTTAATTTTAATGTAAATAAATCATTTTCTACAGATTATTTTTTAAGTGATTTTTTTAAGAGTATTATGTATATAAAAAGTAGTGAAAATGTTTGACTCTCTTACAGATTCTCCTAAACCCTAAATTTCTTGTAGAAAGTTAACTTCACTAATCATGGTGTTTTTCAGGAATGTAACTCCCACAGTTGGTGGGAGATTATTGTAAATGCAAAAATATAATCGATATTTATTATTTACATAGTAATTAATCATTATTGCATTTTTGTTGTTGAATTAATGTGAATTTCTGATATGAAAATAAATCAAAAGCTTAGAAAACAAAAGATGAGTATAGTGTTTTCTCAATGGCTTGCTGAATACAGCTGTATGCTGTTTATACAGGGTGATTCGTTTAGAACTGACCAACTTCATTGGGCTGTGGCTTTGTGAAAAAGTATCCGATTTTAATGCGGTTTGCGGCAAAAGATGCAGGAAGGATGAAAATTCAGTGGTCCGTCCCGTTTTTTGATGTGCAACGCCTAAAAAAAGATAAGCCAGCAGTCACCAGATCTATCGTCCCCAGATTTCTTCTTATGGGGTTATCTGAAGGGTCGTGTATATCGCGATAAACCACGGACACTGGACGAATTAAAGGCCAACATTTCTAGGGAAATTGCAAACATCACTGCCGACACATTGCGGAGTGTTGCAGCCAAAATGGAGCGGCGAGTTCGGTTATGCCTACGCCAGGAGGGTGGTCATTTTCAACACCTACTGTAGGGTAAGTATAATAATCCTTTATAGCCTTTACACACCTTTAGTCACGTTTTGTATGCCACATGGGAATCAAAGTTTTTGTACAGCAATCAGAGCTTTTAACAGCGTTTTATAGGTGCAAGCCATCCCTCCTTGTATAGCATTTCACGGTTTCCGTTATTTCTTATTTTTTATTTTTTTTCGGCATTGCACATCAAAAAACGGGACGGACCACTAAATTTTCATCCTTCCTGCATCTTTTGCCGCAAACTGCATTAAAATTGGATACTTTATCACAAAACTACAGCCCAATGAAATAGGTCAGTTCTAAACGAATCACCCTGTATTAAACATCCTTCTCATTCTATTTGTTAAATAATAATGTGAAACACATTATAGATGCATATCAAATGAAAAATAATGGATTATTGGTTAATAAACTGACAATGCTGCATTTCAGTAGAATGCAAACAAATCATATGAAAAAATAAACATATTTTCTTTAAAATATTTAAAATTTTTCCAAATATAATGAAAATTAATGATTTTATAAAAGAAAATGAAGTACAGAGAATTAAATTATTTTGCCAGGCCAAATTTGCCAAAATTTGAAATTTTTTTTACATGATCACAGAAAGAACAATTAAAGGAAGACATCCTGAAAATTTTGGCTATTAAATACTTTACTATACTCTGTATATTTAAAATTTTCCCTTCATTTTTAACCAATGAGAAGTGAGTACTTATCAAATAGTATTGTCAGTGATGGGAGGACTATAGTAAGTGTTATTTTCTTGATTTGGTGTTTTTTTGGTTTATGATGCATAATAACTTGAATTTATGGCATGAAAAATCAATTCACTGCCAAGAAAAAAAAGATCAATAATTTTAAAAGTGAAAAAATTAACAAATGTTCTTTATCATCAGTTAAATTAATGTTAAATGAAATAAATATTTGAATGAAAGTAAATCAATTGGTTAATAGATTTTTAAAAATAATTATTTTAAATTATTACATTATAGGCATTTAAAAATTAGTCTGACTAGAATAGAATGATAGATTAATGTGTGATAATATTACATGATGGAAGAAGCTGTATTATAACTTAAAGTGAAGACTTATGGATTTTTGATTCCCCACTTATGTTTATATGATTATAAGAAATTTGTTATATTTCTGGACATATTAAAATTGTTTTTTAAATGGTTTTTATGGTAGCCCTGAATTCAACAAATTATCCTTATTTCAACAGGTAATTAATTCTATTGTGCATTCTATTATACTAACTGTCCAGATATTTTATTTTGTTTGGATTTTCTGTTAATTGCTAGTAAGAATCATTATCTACTAAGAATAAATAGTTTAAAAGAGATCTATGAAAATTTTCCAGTTTCTTTGAAAATGCTCTCTCTTCATCAAATTAAAAAAAATCCTTAAAAACAATTCTTTAATTTATTCATAACTAAATGATATAATTTTATTATTTATTAAAATATATACTTACAATTCCTCTTCCCAAATATGAATTAACAAATTCTTTCCATGTTATTTCTTTGTAACGCATTTCATTAAATGCTAATAATCCTAATACACCAAGTGTACTGATTAAGGCAATAGTCATTAATCTATTTTGATTATTAGAGCCTCTGTAAAATAGAATTTATTAAACAAAAATCTTTATATTTTAAGATTTTGATTTCTTATTAAAAATTAATTATAATATATATTTAAAATATTGATTAATAAATGCAGGAATATAACTAACTGTGTATTACTTAAAACTTTTATACCATAGTATTCAAAATCTTGGTAGATTTCTCATAAATTTTATTAAAAGTTTAATCTTTAATAATTTTCTTATAAAGCTGCAATGCTAAAATTTTATTGATAATTTAATATTTTAATTGTTCATTTTATAGAATTACATACATATAACTATTATTTTTATTATGTTTATTTTTATATTCGTAAGTATTCACTACTTACTTTCCATTAGAATTTATGTTTTTATAATATCATGTTTAATATGTATATTATATAAAAAAGTATGTATTTATTTCTAGTTTTTAAAACCATATTCAATATAAATTATTCTAAGCATTTATAGCATTTGTAAATGTTTGATTTGTGTTAAGTCAATTGATGATAGTTGCAAAGCTGTAAGCACTTTTGAAATAAAGTTTCGTGTGTGAACAAAGTGCTGATTTTTCTATATTATTTATTTTAATTTATCATCATTCTAGAGGGTTAATTTAATCCATTAAAGTTTTTCTGTATTATAGTGAGGTCATCTAGTTATTAGATATTATCATATATTTTTCATAGAAGTGATGTTTTATTTTGTTCTTGGCCACAATGTGCCACACTCTTTTAAATAGCCTGAAGGTGTTTACATTATTTTCTTGTTTTTTTATGTAATGATTGATAAAAATAAAGCAAAAAAATGAACAAATAAGAAACAATATTGTTTACTTTAACAGAATTAATCAATATTTTTGTATTATTGATAATATTTTTTCAGTTTTACAAATTTTAGAGCTCATCATATGAAAATTTCACTTTTCATTTAAAATTTCAAAAATAAAATTATCTCATCTCAAAACTGGAAAAAAGAATTGGATAAAAAATAATTCAAATTTTATTAATAGAATCCATTCAAATCATCTTTCATAAAAACATAATTAAAAACAATTTAGGCAATCAAAAAATATGTACATCATCAGAAGTACATATTTTCAACCAATAACCACAAAAACCAGTTCACAATAGCTGCACTAATTAAATCAAAATTGAATTTTTTTAAACTTTTTTTTATCGTTCTTTATTCCACTTCCATGATGAGCCCACACATCAATGAACCTTAACAGGTTAAACTCTGATGTTTTACAACTTTTGAGAACTACCAAAGCACAGCTGGATTGAGTTGAGTATTTGTAATAACTTATCATTAAAATTTGATATTGAGTAGACAGTTTTAGATGATGAATCACTTTCTTATCACTGTTATTTGAAATTTATAATTTCTGTTAATTATATAAATAAAAATAATTCTAATAGAACAAGTTATGAAAAGTACAATATTAAAAATACTAACTGGGATAAATTTTATAATGATTATATTACAGGAATAGATAATATTAAAGAAATTATCAATTTTAAATACCTGTTAATGAAATTGTTGCTAAATTTACTATACACTTAAGAAATTATTGTGATCAAAACATACTACTTAAAAAGGCTTTCAAACACTATTCCTTGTGATCCCCAGAATTCATAATACTTAGAAATATGTGGGGATTCCGGACGGAAAACAGAAATGCAGAATCAAACAGGCTGTAGGCCTAAAAGTGGTCCACATTCAATTCGTGGGTAAGGATGACGAACGAAGCAAAACAACTCGAAGAATTGAGACAGAAAATAACATTGAAAATAAATTCAACAGCTTCTTTATTATTTATAATAAACACACAAGAGAGATTCGAAATTTACATGATCATTCTCCTGACAGATAACGGAGAGAGTACCTGAAGTTGTTGATCGTTTCTCTTGACCGACATCCGTAACACAACAGTCTTTAGTCCTTTTGCACTTTTCAGTCTTTAGTTTATATACTTCATTGGTTCACTCTTTAAAAAAAAACTTCAATTCACTTGTCTTTTCTTCTTCTGTTTCCAATGTATTCCTAACTTCAATTTCTGGGAGGGCGAATGTATATTAGAATGGAGAGCAGAGTTTAATCCAAATGACTAGGTAAAACAGCAAATCGACGACTCAGCAAAAGCCTCGACCTCCTCCAACACCACTCCTTTATACTTCTGACCTCTTTTCACCCTCTTTTCCCGGGGATGATTGTTGTTCTCACTTACATAATTGTCCTGATGGGTCAGGTAACATTCTTAACACAACATTTGAATAAACCATATTAAATTATTACCTTCCAAAGAACAGTAAGGCAATTCGATACATCCTGTTTCTCAATCAACTGTGTCATTAAATTAAATATACAGTGATACCTCGGATCACGAACGTCTCGGTTCACAAACAAATCGGTCTACGAACACCATTTGCAAACAAATTTTGCTTCGCTTTACGAACGATGCTTCGGTTCACGAACACACACGCACGGAATGCATGGAGCACACGTGACTCGCAGCGCACAAAATCCTGAGCACAGCTTCGCCCCCAGCAGCAATCCAGTTCGCCCAGCTCATATGGGTACAGTAAAGTTCCAAG
>AYEL01085149.1:0-21718 GCA_000484575.1 Olivierus martensii
AAATATTAATTATAATTTTGATAAAATTTATTTAAATTATTTTTTATATATTGAAAATATATATTTTCTCATTTATATTATTTTGTACTTCCGAAAAATATCTTTTATTGAGAAATAAATAATGTAAAAAAATATTATACAGTGAAAACTGACTTTACGACTACCTGTATAAGAAGACCACCTGACAGGAAGACCACAATTTTATGGGAACCAAATTTTTTCCCATAGAAATAATGCTATTTGACCCTCCATAAGACGACCCACCTCCCTAACGCGACCACGACCATCATTTTAATTAATAGACCAAACATAAAGTGAAACCGTCTATGACGACCATAACTTTTTAACATCACTATGACGACCATATTTTTTATCATCACTACTAATTCACTATCTTTATTGCTTACATGAGTACTATTTTCTGTTAAATTTCATTTAAGCCAAACCATACAGTTGAAATAATTGCCCTATCATACCACGAGAATGACGTAGAGTGCTGGAATGACGAAATCATGGCGTCATTTCTATTTTAATGCGATATATTTTTTATAAGCACGTTCCTTAAATTTGTATTTATGATGCAATAATAAAATTTTGTATTAAAAATATTAAAAATCTATAAGCACATTCCTTAAATTTGTATTTATGATGCAATAATAAAATTTTGTATTAAAAATATTAAAAATCATAACTTGAAGGCTTATGGCAAAGTGATATAGAGAAAACAGGGAAAGTGAAAACAATCAACCACCGGATCCGGATGTTTGTATTTTATGTAAGCATATTAATCAAATGTAATCTCATACATGTGTGATGAGACACTGCACTTTGGATGTTGAAACATGGCTAACCATGAAATTGGGCTAAACGGAAAGTTAATGCCTTGAATTTAAAACAACGAATAAAAATTATTGAAGAAGTAAGAAAGGTCTTATAAGCACGAACGTTAGCAGAAAAATTTAACGTGGGGAAAACACAGATCCACAAAATATTGTCTCAAAAAGATATACTGACTAAATGGAAAAACAATGGAAATCACAATCTTAAGTGAATGACACCATGCAAGAAACATGTTGAAGAATTAAAAACTTAGCATCAACAATAGGAAATAATGAAAAATTGTTGTCTCAATTAAAAAGCATCGAACATTGCTTTTCCATAGAAATTAAAAAAATAAAAGTGAGATGCGAAAAAGTACTATTGATAGTTTTTTCCATACTAATTAAATATGTTACGTTTTTGAACAAATGATAAACTGTGCCATAAATTGAAACAAAAACATACATTTTGTTTTTATTAAAGTGTAATCATTTTGTTTCATTTAAATATGCTGTATTATAATTAACCTGTATAAGCTGACCACCTGTATAAACGACCAATTTTGACTGGAACAGGAGGTGGTCGATCTTATACAGGTTCTATTGTATAATAATATGTCATTCTAAGTAAGTTTTTCAGCAAAAATGTTTGCTCAAATCTGATCTAACTACTTAGTAAATATAATTTGATGTTATCTGTAAATATGAGATGCAAAAGCTTATAGTCAATGTAATGTTCATATGAAAGTCAAAAACATGATATTCAAAATGTTAGAAAGAAGATTTAAGGCAAGATAAAATCATAAAGAATATTGACCTTATATCTTGTATAGTATGTTTTGCTAAAGTGGAAATACTTATAAGTTCAAAGAATAAAAGCACTATTAGCAGTCAAAAAAATAATATATTAACATTTTAATAACACTAATAACACTTAAAACATTTTTGGTATCTTAAATACCATCTTCAGTTACATGGAACAATGCAGAACATAAATCGAACTATACAAAATTTAAATTACATCAAAATGGAATATAAATTTTAAAGTTACAAAAATATATAAAAATTAACTGGAATTAATAATCATACAGATATGCTATAATTGCATAAAATTAATATGATTGGAAAACTATGAATGATGCTATCCAAGTTAAACACAATAACAGTCTTGCAGCTAGGAACATTGTTTTTTCACCGCATACTTCCAGGCACTGCTTACCTCATCGGCTTGTTTAACATTAATCACATTCTCCTTCTTACAAGATTTTAAGATTTCAATTTTTTCTTTTACTGCCAAGTCTTTCCTGTTATATACAGTTTTAATAATTTTTGCATCTTGCCATAAAATATCAATGTCTGTTTTGTAAACTCTTTGTGCTAGGAAGTTGTAAACTCTTTGTGCTTTTTTTGTGTTTTGCACTCTTTGTGATAAAAGTAATACAGACATGTTTCATGGCAAAACTTTATTAACACAAAAAAAGGAAAAAATAAACATAATTGACAATCATACTGAATTGTATTAACATAATTGATAATCATTTTTAAATTAATTTCTTTTTATAATAATAAATAACAGTTGATACAGCACCCTCTTGCTGATGTTTGAATTTGACATTATTTTTATTGGTTATTGTTGTTAGTAGTTCTAGTGGGCGTTTTATAAACTATGCACTTGCAAGTGTGTCATCTATTATATAACATATATCTTATATTATAAAAACTTACATTTCTGTCAAATTTTTTGAGGCTCTCTTTGCACTAATATGCACCTCCCAGTTTGGAAATCGTTCCAATAGGCCATCTTTTAGAGTTTTATATGACCAGACCCCACTTTGAGTTGTTTCAATTTGTGTTTTTTTTTTCAAATTTGTGTCATAAAATAATTAAGACATTTTGATTTGATCATAAAATACTATTTTCATTTTTCCTTTGGTAACACAAAGGCTCACATTATATGGTTTGATTACCATTCCCAATACAGTTGTACATAAATTCTAGTGGTGCTGCAATACTTAATCCATTTATCTTGATTTTTGCCATCATTCATTTTCTTATTGCTGTTGGTGCACTAACAGCAATAATAAAATGTCAAGAATATGATTTTATATCAACACGATATTGTAAATACAATATAACACAACAAATAAACAAAACAACCAAACTAATACAACAAGCAACCAAATACAACTGGGCTGCCCAACCAATCAATCGCGAGCTACCAGTCGATCCTGACAAGCTTTTTAGTCGATAGCAAGCTTCCGACTGTCTTCCAATCAACTCGATTATTAAACTTCCACTTTACAATACGAAGTAAAGGTGGTCTGTGTTCTTGTTGAAACAAGAAGAATGAAGTTATCCCTATGTGTTTTCATTCTTTGTGTCTTTTATCATTTATTAAGTAATTGCAGATCAGATCAATTGGTAGAATATAATATATCAAAAACAAAAAGTTAAGAATATTTCGATGAGTAAGCAAAAGTTGGTTGGACAGATACGTTTACAGATACAGATTTCTTTATTACACTATTCAGATCCAGACAACAATATATCATTGTTTGGTACTAAAAGGATTAAATTTGTTAAAAAATTAACATCTTCAACTATTTAAATTTTTTCTTTTTTAGCCATAATTATGAGCATGAAAAATAAAATTAAAATCTATCATTACCATGATGAATGGGAATATGACTTCTTTTTTCTATGGTTAATGGAAAATGCTCTTGTGTAATATGTAATTCAGTTGTTGCTATTCTAAAAAAGGGAATGAAAGATATTTTCAAACAATGCTCTCCAATTATGAAAATGAATATCCGAAAGAGTGCGAAATATTCAGAGCAATAATTATAGATTTAAAATCGAACTTACATCAAAATAAAATATGTTCATAAAAATTTTAAGATTATCTCTTTCATCATATAATCCAAATTTTGAAGCAATTGCAAAATCTATAGAATGCTAAATATCACATTAAAATTTTTGTTTATGCACCCATGTATTCGTAGTAATTTTCATATTTTCGTGTTATGAAGAATTGATTTATTTTATTTAATAAATTTTGAATTATATAGATGACATTGCTATTTTTGTACTTTTATACCCTGGATATTGGTAGATCTCTATATCGCTCTGGTGAAAAAAGTAGCTACGATCATAAAAAGGTTGGGCAGCCCCGAAATACAACATAATATGGTATAATGAAAACTTTACATATAAATAGGGGTTACATTAAAATTAAAATATTTTTATCTAAGCATACTGTTTTTATTTATTAAATCTACAGTATTAAATTTCACTTGGCTATACATCATCAATATGGTGGCTAGTAGAAGAAATAAGCACATCATTACACCTTTTATTTTTTATACTATGGGGAAAACTGTCCTGTTAGTTGAAGCACACTGAAATTGTTTAGTTTTTGCTCCAAGTATGAAGTAGATGCATTGTACATACTGTGGATGCCTTTGACAATTTTCTATTTATTTATTGATTTCTTATGGAATTCAATGATTTATAATGATTTCTTATGGAAATTATTATTTCAGTCTACATTGGGTTTTTAAAGAAAAGCATCTCTGACACAAAGTGAGGTCTGAGTGTATTTCTTTATTATTTTGGCATTACTCCATTTAATATCATGATTATATTTATAAAATCATTTATTTAAGACTGTCACTCATATCACCTTATAAGGCAGGTAATATGAGAACAGCCTTAAATAATTTGGTTTCATTTATCATATTTGAGTTCTGTATATGTATTACACAGATGACATCAAATATACTAAAAAAGCACCTCTTTATCCAAATTTGTATTATGCAAAGACATTAGTGTAGAATGGAAGAATGCAGGAGTTATATCCCATATCCAAATCGATCTAAATAAATCTATAATTAATAAAAGCTATGCAGAAACATTTAATGAAGATTCTCATAATAAAAATTTTCATAATTTTATAATATTAGTTAGAATTTCTAATACATTTCTGATAATTAGCACCCTTCTTCAATTCTAACAAATCTGCATTTATTAGAATTGAATTTGAGATAGGATGACCTGAGAAAACATGGATTTAGCAAGAGTACCGATAATCGAAAAAGTTTGGGAACTAATGCCATATAGTATGATATTGTATTATTAATATGATACTTAAAATTAATAAACAATGTACCAAACATAAATAAAGTAATATGATCTTTTAAATGTTGTAAACCAACATTTTCATTCTTATAACTTGCAAATACAATAAATTTTTATGCCCTATATCTCAGAAAAGAAAAAAAATTGAAAAAATTTTACCTAAGTTCAGATTTATGGAGATTGAATATAAGAAAGTCAGGGAATACATACATTTACTTAACTTTTTTTTTTTCCAATTTAGAAAATTTCATCAGGACTTAAACCTGTATTATTTACATAACAATCAAATAACCAATGCAAATACATAACCAATGCAAATATTCAAATATTAAATCTTTTGATAAATTTATTGTAATTAAAAAAGTATCAAAAATTACAGTATTTATAAATTTATTCAAAAAAAAATTGGTTGAATGTCTATACCTAAAATTTTGTCAAATGAATCAACACATGGACTATCATCTTGCAAAATTTCATTCAAATCAATAAGTCACACTTAATTGTATTCTCTTGTAAGTACTGGGGCATCCCAATACTTACCAAAGTACAGTGGGTGATCAGTTAACGAACAGTTTGGATAACGAACACTTTTTCGAAAGATATTTATGTTCGGTTAAAGAACACACATTCGGATAACTAACACCTCACAGAAAAAACTGTGGGACCCGCGGACTGATGGAATGACAGATCAGCCCAATGGCTGTGGTTTAACATTCTGGAGGATCCGGGGGTCCCACTCCTCCAATTTTTCAGGAGGGATCTGAGCCCTGCCTGTTGAAACCCATCCTTCAATCTTCCAGTTGACCCTATCATGGGTGTTGGTCAGCCTGTGATATTACTAGTAAATTAAAATATGTAACTGCTAATTAGAATTACGAGTTACTGTATTTATCAGCTTATATGATGCAATTTTTTCTTATATTTTAAAAAATTCTCATGCATAAGCAGAAAATGATTATACAGAATATTCAATAAAATATAGTTAATGGATAGTTTACAACATTACAACAGATATTACAATATGCTATTATTAGGTTGTTATTGGAGTAACAATTAAATTCTAATATATATATACAGTGGGTGATCAGTTAACAAACAGTTCGGATAACGAACACTCTTTCGAAAGATTTTTATGTTCGGTTAATGAACACGTTTGGATAACGAACAACTCACAGAACAAACTGTGTGACCGGTTGACTGACAGAATGACAGGTTAGCCGGATGACTGCGTGGTAAAGTTGTGGCTTACCAAGCTGTGACGCCACCAGATAAAAATATTCCATGAGGATATTTTGGCTTAACTAACTTAACTGAATGACAGGCTTAGGCTTATAGGTAAGGATGGACTTATACTTATGGGTAAGGATGGAAGAACAGTAGTTTTTCCTGATTAAAATGAACTCGGAGACAACTTAAAACAAATCAATGATTTATTAAAGAAAGTAAGAGAGAGATTTTACAATTTTTTGGTCTTAGAATGGCACCCATACCAAGTTGAGGTCAATAGGCTTGGGGATCTTTACCACGACAATGCTATTAATCACTTCCGAAAAATCCTGAAGGAGAGAGAAAAGCAATCGATATTGGACAGATTCTTTATCGGAAAATAAACATAATAGATGAAAATGCAAGACTATGTACATATATATTATTGTTATTACATATAAATAAACGTAGTAAGAAATTATTTAATTTTTATTTATGTGTTTTAGGTCTCCAGAACGAATTAATCAAATTCCCATAAAAACCTATGGTAAATTGTCTCCAGAACGAATTAATCAAATTCCCATAAAAACCTATGGTAAATCATCTCCGGAACGAATTAATCAAATTCCCATAAAAACCTATGGTAAATCGGGTTTCCGGAACGAATTAATCAAATTCCCATAAAAACCTATGGTAAATCGATAATTGGTTAACGAACAATTCGGATAACGAACATTGTCTTCGAACGGATTATGTTCATTAACCGATCACCCACTGTATATATATTAGAACCCTAATCAATGATGATGATAATTATAATGATATTGAAGATAATGATGATTATGTCAGAATGAATCAGATATTGGATAATATTAAAATATTAGAGTAATATTCATATATTTTTCTGTATTGGTTTTTAGGATTTATTTTTATTTAATTTAAAATTTCCACTGTGTTAATAATAAATTTCTTCTTAAATTTACTATTCTAAAATTAGGATACATCATCTACACTGATATATCTTATAAGACAAATACAATATCAAATTTGATTCTTATATTTCCAAGACTTTTTATTATTCTGTCAATATTATTATTTTTTCTTGATAGTATATGTAGATTTTGTTAGCAATACATGAACACAATTTGAATACATGAAATAAGAATTTTATATTGCATGAATAAGCATATAATTGCCTGTATTGTGCAGGTTTTTTAATATGTATGCTTCTGGATTTCATGTATGTGATACTATAAATAATGAATGATGATAATGTCACTGGTTACTTATTGAATTTTGTAAAAAATGATAAGCAACACAGTGGTGAGTACACATGAATTTTTTCAATGTTACAACATAATTCAAATTATTAGATTAAATTTTCAGGAATAATATACACTAATGGATTCTAGGGTAAAATACACATTATTGAAAAAAATAAAAATAAAAAATAATAGCAATATTTGTAGTAACTAAATACATATTCATTGATTTATAATACAGTAGGTCCTTGTTTATCATTGATATTAGGTTCCTGAAAATCATGACATTAATTGAAATAACATTTTTGCAAATTTATCATTGTAAATTACTAGTATGCAAAGTCATGAATTTTAACGAATATCAATACAATTAATTATAACTAAACCTAACAGTTCTAGCGACTCTGCAATCCAGAGCTCGGCCTGAGCTCAGGTCTTTAACTAAACTCAAACTTAAAAATAATTAACTTCAAAACAATCTAACAACAACCAATGTTAACCGGCAAAAACAAAAACAACAGGAAATCGGAACTGACAACTAGAAGTACCAATTAAGGGTTACATCGAAAACAACAAATGATGTTAGAAACTTATACTAATAATTGGAATAAACTCTCAAACAAATTAGATAATAAAAAATATAAAACTTATTAGACTCAAAACACTTACAAAAGTGTTAATAAATGCTTTAAATAATAAAGCAACATCAAAATGTTAATAAATGCTTTATTGAAACTATAATAAAGCAACAATCAAAATAAACAACAAAACTTGTTTAATCCAATTCAAAATCTCAACAATTAATTATTTACAACAAAATTAACCTTAAATACTACTTAAATCTAATACCTCCACCACCGATACAAACTTCAAACGATCGTAGACCTTTACAAGAATTCCAATGTCACTTAACCAATCTTACATCAATACAACACCTCCCTTTGTCGCTGTTTGCATAGGCTTTTATCTCAAGTGACTTACAGTCCCGTGTTTGCTTCATTTACATAAATACACGTCTTTTATCTCAATCACTTACAGTCCCGTGTTTGCTTCATTTACATAAATACACGTAACAAGTTTAAATTTATTAGCTTACAGAGTAATTCATTCTTGTCATCCTCTTTACAATTTATTTATATATCAAACAAAACAGCGATACGGATCATTCTTATATTCACATATCGGATCAGTGGTAAAATTAGATGATGACGTCATTACCCAGGACAGCTCTTCCGGAGGACGGTTCCCGATTCCGTATCACGTGATTGCTAACTATGACGGAGAAGGTGGAAGTAAGTTAACTCGTAAACTAAAATATAATACGTTAGATAATAAGAAAATAATGATAAATAATAAAGTGCATAATAAAATAAAATAGGACAGGTCAGAGTTAACTTCCTCACAAGTATATTTAAATATTTCATATTATTCTCTTTATAATTTATATTTTTCTACTGCTAATTCATGAAAAAATGATTCATTTAATTATAAATTTTCAGTTTTGGCAAGTGATATTACATAGGTAAGAGACGTTGTTTTGAAATAGTTTATCAGAAAAGAGCACTTTCAATTTTTAACTTATTTTTCTAATGATTCTTTCAAGAATTAAAAGATAATTCTAACTTAAATAAATATTAATAAGATATGTGTTTAATAGAGGATTAAGTTACAGGTATTCCTCCTATAACACAGTAAACAGATTCTTGAAAAACACTATGTTGTGTGAAACTGTATTATATGTGATCTGAAGCCATTACAAAAAGATGAGTTATGTTCCATAATCAATTAAAAACAAATAACTTTCTTTAATTCTATATAAAAAACTTAATTTTTATTAAGAATATTAATAACACAAAACAAAGAAAGAAAAAATATATACGTAAGACTCTAAAAAATCAATATACATAAAACAAAAAGAAGGAAAAAAATATACAGCCTATACTGCATTCATTTAATAATAATATCTTTCTTACCACTGTTTCGTTAAAATGAGAATGTTTTTTCTTTATGAATATCAACTTCACTTTCTGAACTTTTTTATGCATTTAAAGTGTGTGTATCTTCTGCTCTCTTTGCAAAATTTGTAATCTAACTTGCTACAAACCCACTAAAAAACAATTGTTTCTTAACATATACCCTAAAAAAAATTATGAATAAAAAAGCTTTTCTTTTATTTCACATTTCTCTATTGAAAAATAAAAACAATAGCTAAAACAAAAATAAAAAAAAAATTGTCCAAATTAGGAATTTAAAATATTCCAGACACAGTCTAAATAAAATCATAGTTTCTTCTTACTTCTTAAATTGTTAATTTTTCTTCTATTTCACATTCCTCTATTGAAAAATAAAAACTTATTTTTTTAATCCAAGAACTGAATGTTTGGAACACAAAATACTCAATGATCACCAATTAATTCTATTATTGTCCAAATTAGGAATTTAAAATATTCCAGACACATAGTCTAAATAAAATCATAGTTTCTTCTTACTTCTTAAATTGTTAATTTTTCTTCTATTTCACATTCCTCTATTGAAAAATAAAAACTTATTTTTTTAATCCAAGAACTGAATGTTTGGAACACAAAATACTCAATGATCACCAATTAATTCTATTTCAAATTGATATTGAAAATAAAGTGCATATCATTCCTCCCATAGCAAACTGGCAAAATTGCATTTATGACTAATTTTAGTAAAGTATTTCCTAATGATTGCAATTTATGCTAATAGCAAACTGGCAAAATTGCATTTATGACTAATTTTAGCAAAGTATTTCCTAATGATTGCAATTTATGCATGTATTGTGTGTCCCTAGTATGGATTTACAAAAATTAATGAAAATATTGTGTGTTAAAGAGAAAATGTAATTTTCTAAATGTGTTATATGAGGATTTCCACAATTTTCTAATCGTTTTAGAGTGAAACCGTGATATAAGAAGCCATGTTATGGTAGGGATACCTGTATTTACATTTCTTAATATTTCTGTTAAGTTGTTAATTAGCATTCAATCATTAATGCTAAAAGGTTTCAGTTTTTTACTAAATCTATTAGATCAATTTCTTGAATTAAATGATAACTTTAATAACTATACTTGATGACAGCATTAGAAGTTACTATTGAGTCTATGGGAGAACTGAAGTTCATTTATATTACTATTCCAATGATATATCCACTAAATTATTTGTGACATTGACATTGCAGTAAATTGCCACAAAATAATGACAATTTTGACAAAAACACTATAAACTTCGTCCACTAAATTATTTGTGACATTGCAGTAAATTGCCACAAAATAATGACAATTTTGACAAAAACACTATAAACTTCAAATAAAATTATGATATTGATATGATTTTAACATTTAGTAAATTATCTGCATGTCTATAATATATATGATGATCAGATGTGCAATGATGTCTGCACATTCCAGTCGATTCTAACTGTGTTCTAAACTGATGAAAAATTATGATTTTAAGATATTCTCAAAAAGGCTACATGATTAACCATCAAATGAAGCAAATTGCATTGAATGTTTATTCAAAATTGAAAACTGGAAACCCAGAGGCACAATTACAAAAAATAAATATTGCTTCTTACTAATGTTGTTACTTTTTACATTGAAATCATCTGTTCCATGCACATCAATACAGTCACAAAAATTGGTAATATGCTGCTCCTGTAGACTCGATACTGATTTCTGATGCTACTGTCAAGTGTAGAAATAATTTGTAACAAATGTAAGTTATCTTTAAAATAAGATTATAAAGTAAAGTTTAACATTTATTAAATTATCTGCATGTCTATAATATATACGATGATCAGATGTGCAATGATGTCTACACATTCCAGTTGATTCTAACTGTTTTCTAAACTGATGGAAAATTATGATTTTAAGTTATTCTGAAAAAGACTACATGATTAACCATCAAATGAAGCAAATTGCATTGAATGTTTATTCGAAATTGAAAACTGAAAACCCAGAGGCACAATTACAAAAAAATAAATACTGCTTCTTACTAATGTTGTTACTTTTTACATTGAAATCATCTGTTCCATGCACAATACAGTCACAAAAATTGGTAATATGCTGCTCCGTAGACTCAATACTGATTTTTCATGCTATTGTTAAGTGTAGAAATAATTTGTAACAAATGTAAGTTATCTTTAAAATAAGATTATAAAGTAAGAGCAGTATCATCCATGAATTAACAATTAAATAACAAACTTAAAACCAAGTATGGTTAAACTTTTTTGTTGAATGCCAAATTTAGATAAAAATAATTTTTATGGGCTATCAGAGATAAAGTTTATTAAAGTATTTAGGAATAAAACTTCCATGAATTAACAATTAAATAATAACTTAAAACCAAGTATGGTTAAACTTTTTTGTTGAATGCCAAATTTAAATAAAAATAATTTTTATGGGCTATCAGAGATAAAGTTTATTAAAGTATTTAGGAATAAAATATCATATACGATAAATATAATTGATTATAAAATTTTTAAGTTTGAAAAACTTAAAATTCATTTAAAAATTTACTTATCAACAATATTAATTATTAATATGATCAAAATACAGGTTGTTCGACTTATTATAATCCTATCCTAAGTCAAAAATGATTCATAATAATAATAATTTTTGTGATAATAATAGACAATAGGAATACTGAATTCTTTGTATAATCTTCTTTGATGATTGTATAATCATCCATATTTGATCCCAGGTCCTCAAGAGTATAAAATAATCCACAATCAAACCTGGTTTCCAAGATGTAAAATCATTTCGAATGAACATGAACTACATTTTTAATAAAACAAAAAATATTTCTAACCAATATACTATGAAAACAGCTAAGCTCAGAATATCATAATGGCCATCATAAGTCAAGGACAATCTGTAATTGTTTTATAGTAAGTTTTTCAATTTTCTGGATTTTGTTAAAAAATTATGAAGTCACACAGGTTATATGGAAAATTCTCATAATACAGATGATAATTTGGAAATATTTGATTAAATTATTTAGAGAAAAAAGCATACAGCAATACTTCGCATAGTCCGGTTAATTGGTTCCTCTTTCTTACCAGACTAATTGAAACTGGACTATTCGAGGTACATAACCTATGGGAAAAATTATAATTGGTTCAAAGAAATTTTCGATTTGCTCATATAATTTTTTTTTTAACTCGTAAATTCTTACGTTAATAATTATTTCATATGCATTAAACATTAAAATCTTTTATAAAGATTTATAATAGACAGAAGGGGATAGAAAGTGGATCCGAGCCCATAGAGACGAATAGATAAAGAGGGCTCGCCCAGCAAGTGAACGCATTCGCTTTCTCCAAGTCGGTCACTCGGCACCATTACAAACCTAGAGCGGTGCTCTGTGTAAAGGCGGATTCCCACTTGAACTGGGCTGCCATGGGCTGATGAGTCGCAAACACAGATATGCCCAGTATTGGTTTCCATTCAATGATTCAATTAAGCATTTGTGGTAAACAACTGACGACATTGCACTTGAAAGGCAGGCACTATAATAAATGTTGTTCAGATAAATTTGGCTTGTCAGCTCATCATAGTGGCTATTTGAGTCATATATATATAGTAAGTAGCAAGCATACTTACATTTCATATTTATTCTAAAAAAATTAAGTAAATTAAAAATTTTTTATTAACAGTTACAATCCGGACTATAGTGAAACCCAGACTATTTGAAACCGGACTATGCAACGTATTGCTGTATCTCAAACTAAATTGAACTTATAATTTTTAGAATTAGGCTCAATGTTATACTATTAAACTAATGAAACATTTAATTTGGCAAATCTATTTCATTTAAATTATGAATATCCTTAAGTTTAATTGTACTAATGCAGGTTGTTCAAACTTATTATAATCCTATCCTAAGTCAAAAATGATCCATAATAATAATAATTTTTGTGATAATAATAGACAATAGGAATACTGAATTCTTTGTATAATCTTCTTTGATGATTGTATAATCATCCATATTTGATCCAAGGTCCTCAAGAGTATAAAATAATCCAGAATCAAACCTGGTTTCCAAGATGTAAAATCATCTCGAATGAACATGAACCACATTTTTAATAAAACAAAAAGTATTTCTAACCAATATACTATGAAAACAGTTAAACTCAGAATATCATAATGGCCATCATAAGTCAAGGATAATCTGTAATTGTTTTATAGTAAGTTTTTCAGTTTTCTGGATTTTGTTAAAAAATTATGAAGTCACACAGGTTATATGGAAAATTCTCATAATCCAGATGATAGTTTGGAAATATTTGATTAAATTATTTAGAGAAAAAAGCATATATCAAACTAAATTGAACTTAGAATTTTTAGAATTAGGCTCAATGTTATACTACTAAACCAATGAAACATTAATTTGGCAAATCTATTTCATTTAAATTATGAATATCCTTAAGTTTAATTGTACTAAAAAATATTTTTTTAAAAATTGTTAAGATTACCTTTTTCTGTTTGTTTATCTGGTTTTGCTGATTTTTCTTCAGAAGATGGGTGCTTTTTATTTTTTGGAAAATATTTTTCAAATCCTTTTGGAGGTTTTTCACAATAATTTCTCCATTGAGTAAGTAATGCAGAAATTGATATATTCCCTGGAGCAGTTTGAAGCAGCTCAATATTTTGATGAATCTACAAATATTATATCAACAAAACAAAATGAATAGATAATAATTTTAATATAAAATTTTAAATTCTATATATGTCATTAATATATACAGAAATGATTTACTTAAATATATCACTCTCAATATAGTTTGAATTATATGATTTAGTTTTTTAATCTTTCTGAAATTATGTTATTTTTTGGAAATTGATAAACTTTACAAGTTCTATTAAAGAAGTGAAACAAACTAAAATTCTACATACATTGTGTTACGGAGATCTTTGTTTATTCAATATTTAAAAAAATCTGCTTTTATATAGATATACCAATATGGTATAATTTCTTTATTAGAACCAAAAAGACAATACACATTTGGGACAACCGCTTAATTGGGACAAATGGCTTAGTCCCGATGTGTCCCAATTAAGCGGAATGCACTGTATTATTATAAAATAGGCTCTTCTATTTAATAGAAGAGCCTATTGTAAAAATTCAGATATAGATTACCAGATGTCATAATATAATTATGTAAAATTCATCACAATTTAATAAATATGTGGGAATAAACTTTCAATCGATGGTATAAATTTTACTTAGGAAAAATATCTTTAGAAAGTTTCACATTGATATTTGTTCCATCATAGACTACACATTTTGTTCAACTAGGAGGTTCAGCTAGGAGGTAGATTAAATTCAAAATATATATTATAAATATAATATATATTTTGAATTTTGTGTTAATGATTTTTCAAGAATTTTAATCTTCTGTTTTAAATCAATTCAATCTTTGAATAAAATATACAGGAAATAATAGTAATTTGGATTTTTATATATTGAATTTGCTTATTTCAAAATATTTTATTTTGAATTCTTTACTTAAAATATTGACATATAAAAAAATAATTTCAGAAATTAAAAAAAAATTTCTTTGTAAATCGAAATTCATTATATTTCTCTACTTCTTAGTGTTTTTATTTTTTTTCGTTTCTTACAAAAAAGTGTGCTTAAATGTATTAAATCAAAGCATTTGGACGATTTAAATTATAACCCATTGATTTCCATTTCAATTTGTTTTTTCAACCAATACCAAAAGCAAAGCAATCACGTTTTAACGCCTATATTCAATTGCCATTGAAATCCAGATCCGGAGTTCCCAAAGTGCGGCTTGCGAGCCAAATGCGGCCCGCGATGTCAGATCATCCGCGATCTTGAATTCATAGACATTACATTTTTACAAAAAATAAATAAATTATATCATATAATAATTAAAAATTGTTCAGTTAAAAAAAATACATGTATAAGTGCTTCGAGGAAGTTAACTTTGACCTGTCCTATTTTTATTTTGTTATGCACTCTATTATTAAGTAAGAATGTGAGGAAGTTAACTTTGACCTGTCCTATTTTTATTTTGTTATGCACTCTATTATTTAGCGTTATATTATTATAACCTAACGTATTATACTGTATTTTAGTTTAAAAGTTAACTTACTTCCCACGTTCTCCGTCTCCGTCCTTAACAGTCACGTGATACGGAATCGTATCCGTCCTCCGTAAGAGCTGTCCCGGGTAATGACGTCATCCTCTAATTTAATTACCCGATATAAAAGCCGATGAAAAACGGCAACTGATGAGTGTTGTCTTGACGTAAAATTGGCGAAAGTGACATTTTGAGTTTCTTGTAAAGATTGACAATTGTTCGAAGTTTGTATCGGAGATGGAGGTAGTAGATTTAACTAGTATTTAAGGTTCGTTTCTTTTGTGAATAATTGATTGTTGATATTTGAATTGGATTAAACAAGTTTTGTTGGTTAATTACTGTTGCTTTATTAAAGTTTCAATAAAGCATTTATTAACACTTTGTAAGCTGATATTTGAGTTGGATTAAACAAGTTTTGTTGATTAATTGATTGTTGGTTGATATTTGATTTGGATTAAACAAGTTTTGTTGATTAATTGATTGTTTGCTTTATTATGTTTTCGAGTCTAATAAATTTATAGTTTTTTGTTATTTAACTTGTTTGAGAATTTCTTCAATTTATTACTATAAGTTGCTAACATCGTTTTTGTCTAACACTTGTTTGATACTTCTAGTTGTAAGTTTCCGGTTTTGTTTTGCCGGTTAAACGTTAGTTTGTTATTGTTAGATCGTTAATTATTTTTAAGTTAGAATTAGTTTAAGACCTGAGCTCAGGCCGAACTCTGGATTGCAGAGTCGTTAGACCATAAGGCGTAGACCTTACGGTCTAACGACTAGAAATTAGCGATTTAGAATTAATAGTAATTGCATTCACCCGCGACTTTGCAGTGCTTCCAAATATGTTTTCATTATTTGGAATCACACATATGAGAGAGAACTTTTTTAATCATGAGTATTAATAAGTCCAAATTGAGATCAAAATTAACTGATGAACTTTTACAAGCGATGTTAAGGATACATTCAATCGACTTAGAACCAAGACTCAATAATATTATTTAAAAAAAAAAAAACTGCACAAGTTACACACTTCCGATCGATGAATTTATCATTTTCTTTTTTATTCGAAATTATTTAGTTATTTTTGTTTAATTATTTTTGAAATGTGTTATTTTAAACAGTTTATAATAAAAAGTAATTATCATCATAAATAAAGAATGACTATGCTATAAAATTAAAAAATGCTATAAATCCCTTGTGTCTAACTTTTTATCGATTTGAACACATTTTTCCATAACACTTATTTGGCCCGTCAAAAATATTTTGGAATTTATAATTTGGCCCACCTAGGAAAAACTTTGGGAACTCCTGAATTAGATGTTGGTCAATGTCATGGCATGTTGGAAAGTTGTCGCTCGGAAATATAAAAAACGAATTCATTTCTATTACTACAACCAAAAGCTGCACAACCAGACATCTTAGAATTAAGAAATGATTTAGATAACAATATAGAGATAACTGTAAATTATTATCTACCGCCACATGTAGCCAAATTCAGTTTAGCTCCAAGCTTAGCTCTTCGACAATGTCTCAAACATGGCATCTGGAACCCACGTGACACGGAACTAACGAATGAAAGGCTTCCATTGTTGGCAAAATCTAGGGAAAAGCGTGTCCATACTTCTCTATAGGAGCATAGAGTGACTAACAAAGTCTAGGGAAAAGCGTGTCCATACTTCTCTAAAGGAGCATAGAGTTAGGTTTATACCTAGGCTGTAAAAAATTTAAGATCGTAAGAACCAGATCGTTTCCTACCGAGCAAATAAGGATACTGTACAGTAAGCTGTGTACATTGTGTTTTATAAGAACTCAAAATAGAGGATCAGAACAGCACATGGACATGTTTTCTATATAGTACTGTACGAATTTAAAGTAGAGAATCAGATATATTTTCTATACTATATAATTTTAATTGCAGCTGCATTTCTGTAGAAAAGCTTATTAACTTTTCCCGTGTAATTTTATGTTGTGGGCCTTTTACAACTTTGTGTAGCAGCCCAGTGGCGGAACTACAATGCACTTTTAAAAGTATGTCTATTTTAATTCGTATTTATCGATATACTAATCGATGCACTTACTGAATTTATTTAAAATTTTTAAACAATCTATCACAGGATATCATGAACCTCGTGGAAAGTAAATTTATATACAGTATGTAATTGATTTCTTTGCCAATGTTTTTCCTTTATTTATGTAAGGTCCAAAGAGATCTCAATAAAATAATTATTGTTATTATTATAATGTCAAAAATTTGAAGATATTTAGAAAAGAGAGGGGAAGTAAAATATCATATAACATCAAACGATGATGTAATTGAATCGCGGTTTGATAAGCAAGTACAGCGTTAAACAATAGTCCATAAATCAATGGAGTTATCTGATCATCTTGGTATACAAAATAAGAAAAAAAAATAATAATAATAATCGACATTCTTGAAGAAGAAGGGTTTAGATCAGATAGTCGGTCTTGGAATTTTCACCTGGGCAGTTGGAGAATATCGGCCTTTGTGTGGTGTCGGGATCTGTATAGAACAGTAGAAGCTACAATAATGTGTGTGTGACTGTAGGAGTAAGAATTACTTCTCTCCTGCTTCATACACATCATATATTAAAATCCTCCAATATTTTTGCTAGAGACTAAAAACTTAATTTCAGAGACTGAAAAAATGTGTGATCTTTTTTGGAAAAGTTTGTCAAGGAACTAAATCAGATTCTCCGTTCTCCACGGATCATCTTTAGCCACTAAGAAGAAGAACAAACAGAAAGGTATCTGCCCTCCAAATATGATCTTGTAAAATCTTCCTCAATAAAAGATCTATGGTTTGATTACACCGTTGTCGCTGTCAGTCATTGTATCACAAGAGTTCGCTCTCCCAGCCCCGTAACTAGAGTGTGGCGAAAGCGGCATTCGCCACGGGCGCAGCTTGATTAGGGGAGAAACATTTTTAATTGATTTCCATTATTTGCGGTCAAATGACTTTTTTCGATAAACGTTCGCAGACATAGCATTATGTTTTTCTTTCATTTTATTTTTTAGAAAAATGACTTATTCGATAAACGTTTGCAGACATAGCATTATGTTTTTCTTTCATTTTATTTCTTAGAAGAGTAATTCACGAGAAAGAGCGGCCAAGTTGTATCCTAAACAAAGGCGCCAGGTGAAGAAGAGATTTGCAAATATTTTACAAGATAATAGATGTGTGTACAGTCGTATCACGGTATACGTCCGCTTTGGAATAAGTCCAACATGGTATACATCCTGTTTGGATGCGAAAAATTTTGCTTGGTATACGACCTTTGTTTGGAATACGACCAATTCGCGTGCTAGAACTTGTATGAGTCTGTTCTGTGTTCACTTGAAAAAAAACATTTCCTTATATAAAACTTGCAGAAAATTACCTCCCCAACAAACTCCAAACAAGCCGTAATAGCATAGTCTGGAATAACCAGACAATGTCATATTTCCAACACATCCTGAGGAAAAGGCAGAAGCAAAGTTCTTTGAACAGATTTTTAGTAAAAGTCAAACCTGGTGATTTTCAGCAAGATCCAAGTAGGGAAAAGAGACAGAACATAGAAAGAGAAAAAACACCAGAATTTCAGATTCCTGAAGTTTTATTGGAATAGACTCTCCTTCCAAACAATAACATCTCCTCCTCCTCCTCCTCCCTTTTCAGCACAATCTTAGTAGGCACTCGACTTTTTTTCAACAAGGTAGTGAGATTAAATTATCATTTATTTCATCTACTGTAATTGCTTTTGTATTTATGTATTTTAGTATTAAGCAGTGTTTAAATTATTTTATACAACCCCATCAATATACCAATAATAATAGGATTTTTTTCATGGGAACGGATTAATCATTTTCCCTTTATTTTTTATGGAAAAAATTCGTTTGGTATAAGTCCAAGGATCTGGAACGAATTAAGGACGTATACCGAGGTACCAATTTATTTGCAAATGAAAAAGCTGAAAAAATTACTTTGTAAAATATGTTAAACTTAAGTTTTTTATGATAACTATTATTTTGATTTTGTACTATAGTACCTGTATTTTCCTATTTTTGCTCATGAGTCATTAAATACGAATGAAAATTGTTTAAAACGATTTTTTATTTATACCTACAAATAAATAATAATCTTACTAGATTCAAAATCAACTCATTTTGAGTGAGATAATTCAGTTTCAGCATTGTTATCTTTAAATGATAAAAAAGGGGGCGCAAGTTTGACCCTTGCCACAGGCGCTGTGTACCCATTTACGGCACTGCGTTCTCCCATTCGAACTTATGCGTGACCGCGACATACAATCACGTTATTAGGCCTAAATACACCTGTACAGTTCGTCCTGACAGATCCACATTTATAAGTAGGGCTCCAAAATCATATGTCCGGCCCTACTAATAATAATATAATTATTATTTAAAATAAAATACCGGTTCTCATATTATTTCTTTATAGTTAATAATTTCGCTATAAGTTAATTTGAATATAAAATTAATCATATTTTTTCAAGTCAAAATTTTTTATTCGAACCATCTCGTCCAACTACTGAAATAAGACAATTCAATTGATTCGATGTTTTAAATTTTTTTTAAATATCCTTAATCTTATTATTATGTATCCATTTCAATACCAATGTATTCATTTATAATGATATTTCCTTTGGTGAAATTTAATTTTTTTATAAATATTTTATAATCGAAATTCTAAAAACTGCACCTTCCTATATAATGTTAATTTTTTTGTTTTAAATGATTGGTATATTTTATTCAAATGATTATCGTTATTTTTTATTAAATTTAAAAGCGTTTATTTTACGCTACTGTTACCAGCAATACATTTAAATTTTATGTTTAATTTTGAAATAATTTTGGCAATAATTTAACGGTATTAGCAAACAAAAACTTAATAATTATGACATTTTTCAGGAGATTATTTTAAAATTTTTTTTAATTACTTGTCCGATTTTCTTTTATGACTCGAATCTTTCATTATTCTCCCGATGATGAAAGTTGACAATATGGCAATCATTGCCAATATTACTTTCATTTCAAAATATTTAGATTTTTCTTTAGGAACAGTAGATAACTTTGGTGGTTGCTGGAATATCTGAATCAATGAAAAAACGTTTTCTATCAAAGGTAAAATTCCCTTTTGAATCTGTAACCAGTTTATTCCAATGCATACATCTCCGGAGATATTTATAGAATTTTGCTTGGTAGATAAGTTTTCAGTATGAATATTTGTCTCGGGTTTTCTCGGTTTAATTTCGTATTCCTCTGTATAATCATCATTCTTGACTGACGGGGAAAATTTTTTTGTATCTCCGACTTTATTTTCATTTATTTTATCCATGGGAAGACCGTTTGCTGATATATTTTGAGATGTATTATCTTTAATATCTAGTCTGATTTGATTCAACCGATTTTTAAGAGAATCGATAAAATCTTTCATGCCAATAGTTTTATTCTCCATTTTCAGTTCCATCTAAAAATCGTCGCACAAAAAAATCTATGTAATTTGGTTTATTTTATGATTCCATATAGAAATTTGATATTCTATACTTACTTTTTTTTAGCTTTTGATATAATTTAAAATATTTAACCAAGCAAAATCCTTAAAATTTAATGTGGATTATTAAATCGATTGTTATCTAAAACGATTGTTAAAATTATATTTATTTATTGTAAGAAAACCGAATTTTATTTAAAAAATAATAATAAAATGAATAGATCTATTTTGGTATTAATAACACGTGATTTTTCACGCAGAGAAACAAGTAAATAACATTTTTCTTCTTTTCATGGTGATATTAACCTAGTTTTCATCCTTTCTAGATTTTATATAGTTTTCCAAGTAGAATCTACTAAATTGCAGACTAAAGGCCGGTTCCCACTTACGGAAAAGCCGCTACAGAAATTAATTACGTATACAGAATATATTTTCTTTTTCCGGATAGTTTCCGTCCGTAAAATTTAGTGTGTTCCCATCTAATCCGGAAAAGAATTTCAAAACACCAGCTATTGGCACTTGCCTTCTGACGTCACACATTCAAAATGGAGGACGAATTAAAGGAGTGTTTTCATCTCTAGTGTCCAATTTCTTTCACTGTGTATTTTGTATTAGAAATATATGCAAAATAAAAAGAGAAAACGTAGATTATATC
>AYEL01085157.1:0-21995 GCA_000484575.1 Olivierus martensii
TTAATTAAAAATCCAAATTTTACCAAAATTTTGGTTACTATGATAAAACAATGAAAAATATGACAGAAAATGATATTTTGAAAATTTATTTTTCAATATAAATAAAAATAAGGGCACCAGACCCTGTCAATAACGTTATTGACAACGGAGTTGTAGCAGGTCTTCGGCCTGTCAAGTACGTTATTGACACCGGAGTGCAAAGGGTTAAAGCATTAAAATAGGTACCTAATTATTATTATTTTACCTATTATTTATTTACCTACGAATTACATATTTTATTTTAGAATTTATTGCTTCGTTTAACTGGGACAGCCGCTTAACTGGGCCAAAATGCCTTAGTCCCAACTTGTCCCAAATAAGCAGAATCCACTGTATATATAAACTTCTGTTATCATCCAATAAATAACGTTAACTGAAAGTAATATAGTAATTTATTATATACTTTTATAATATATTGAAATTATATGTTATTGGTCAACAATCATAATTCAAAATTTCAAAATTTGTTTGAACAAAACTAAGATATATTTAATTGAAAACGGACTAAGGCCTAAAAGCACTCTTGATGTTTTATTAATAAAATAGTGGTCTTTATAAGCTAAAATTATTATATTTGATTCAGGATTAAATAAAATATTTTAATTTTTATATCATGCTATTTCTAATACCTGAAAAGCAAAGACCACATTTTTTTATATTTGCATTTGTTAAGAATGAGAGTTGAAGAATTTTTGAAGTGTATAATTTGAAAAATAGGATATTAGTATTCATTTATATGATACAGTACTAAGTTTGAAGGATATATAAAACTGTAATATGATCATAAATTAGATATTCCTACAGGACTAATTAAGCACATAATAAATATAGATTTTTTATTTGGAATTTTGGAATGTTCTGTCACATACATTTAAAAATTAATCTTTCATTTATTAACTATAAATTTATATTTATTTATAACTTGATTTACTGATCATTCTTATATTATAAATATCAATAAAAAATAAATGAAAATAAATCAGCAACTAACTTTGATATTGGAACAATATCGACATTTCCAAAATCAATATAATATACATAAGCTAAAATCTTTTTTCCAGCTGGAAGAACTGATTTTAATTGTTTAATTTTTTCTTTAAAAGGGTCTATTTCATCTGATATGGTGATGTCTTCAACACATAAATCAAATATTCTTTTGACTCTTGCTCTGTACCAGCTTTTATCTGCTTCATATTGTACAAGATATAATTCACCTATATAATTAAAAAAAATCAATTAATTACTATTATAAAAAAGTATTTTAGTTACTCTTCAGTAAGTTGATATATGGAATATTGCTTCAAACCATGACTGAATTGAGTAACCTTGATGCTGAGAAGGTTTATAATGGGTTGGCAGTTTATGTGGGCCAATGATGGTATATATATTTGACCAATGTTGAAAATTATCAAGCAATAAAAGCACTATAATGCAATGGAGAATTATTTTAAAACGGTTTTATTAATGAACAAACATTTTCGGCTTTTTAAGGCCATCCTCAGGTTTTTAACCTCAAATATAAAATTTCGAACACGCTTAACGGCTTCAAAGAACATTCAGAGTTCTAAAAGTTTAAATTATACAACAGAAAAATAAACATTCACATAAAACAAAATAAAACGTTACTATGGTTACATAATTTTTTGTAGATTTTTACAGCATTAGTAGAGAACTCACACACGTGAGCAATATGTTAATTTAAAACTAAAAATAAACACTAAATATATTTTTGATATCAGTTCTAATTCTGACTTAAAGATAAAAATTTTCATTCTGATAACATCAACAGTTCTCTATGGCATATTCCCATGCCTTAGGTACCTCCGTTACCTTTTCATCCAATAAAATCTCTTTGTTCTGCCTTCTTAAAGAGACTGCTACTCATTTCAAAAAACTCAAGTTTTCTTTTAAATAAATAGAAAACCTGAGCTCAACCATTTTAGTATATAAGATTGATCTTTACTCTGAAGTCTTTCTTTAATTGGTAAATGGTATTTATTGAACAACAGAAAAGAAATTCATTACATACAGGCCCCAAAATAAAGAGAGATTGACATATTAAAAGAAAATCTTTATAATAGCATCTTGATGACTTTATTAAGAAAAGTTTGTCAGATGAACAAGGTCAGAATTCTCTAACTTATCCACAGAATCCTTATAATTAAAATATAAACAGAAGTTATCAAATTCACAAAAATAATATTCAAGATTAGCATGTCCACATTTGTCTGGCTTCCCTACATCCTATAAAAAAATATATAAACACATCAGTTTACCACTTGCTACTATATAAAAGTTGAAATATAAAAGCACTATTTGTAAGGTGAAAATAGTTTTATTTGCATATATTTTATATATGATACCTGTCTTTTAGGTTTGTACAGAAAGCTATTAAGGTGAATGAAAAAAAGCCGGCGTACAAAAGATCTAGTACAATCTCCAATCTGCTAAAAAACGTAAAAGATAAATACAGCGGGCATGAACAAACGGGAATATACGAAATCCCCCTAGAGAATATCGACAAACAGAAGAAGGAGGTGTACATCGGCGCTACTGCAAGAAACCTAAAAGACAGACTGAATGAACTTGAGGATAATATTAAGAAAGGGCTCTTAACTACAGCACTATCAAGAAGAGCATACGAATATGAAGTTAAAATTGACTGCAATAGGGCAAAAGTGGTAAAAAGGGTGGATGACATAAAAGAATTGACAATGACTGAAGAAATTAAAATTTATGAAGGAAGTGGAAATTGTGAAGTAATTAACGAAAGACAATCACTGAATCTCCCACAACCCTGGAAATACGTTTTAAGACAAAAGGCATGACAAGATCAGAATAACAAATGTTAACTAATAAAACCAAAACATTTTTATTGGTTCTAACCTGTGTGCAATAGCATTTTTTCTTTTATCTGAAAGAAGATAGAATTAGTTCTAGTTATAAACTGTTAATTTAAAGATGTTAATGAATTCAATTATTATTTAAAATAAGATATTTATAAAACCGTAATTATATGTTCATAGCATATATTTACCAACATGTTTTTGTACTCTTTATATTTTTAGATTTTAATATTTAAATTTTATAGTTAATAACGTGTCATAAATATTTTAGTTTTTAAATGTTAAAGAATTCGACTGTTTAATTCTAGAACATAAAACTTGGATCGAACGATTGTTGAGAGTGTAAGCTGATGAGGGCTTAGTATAGCCAAAAACGTTTCTAAAATAAAGTTTTGTGTGTGTTATATCATAAAATGGCCTGCTCACAAGTGCTAGTATTAAGATTATTTCCGAATTATTTCTCTGTATTAAGTCATTCTAAGTCATTAATTTTTCAAAAAATAATTAAAAATATAATAATAATAGCATTTTTGAAACAAAGGGGATAGGTTGTTACGGCTCTCCCCTTAGTTAACATAATGTAACTAGCCTATAGCCTAAGGTTATATAGTTGACCATGGAAGGATGCTTTTTGACAATAATTATACACTCCTGGTCAAACTAATTAATTGTTTCAACTACAGATAACACAAAAATTATTTTATTTAATTTTTTTTTATATTTTAAAATATAACTAATGTAAATAGACAATCAGGTGACATCATAATCAGCTGAGTATTTCTCACCATAATCTAGTACGCCGACTTCCGCGTTGATCGTCAAGTGTCGGATTGGTTGCTTTGTTTCTCTGATAAATTAAAATTTATAAATTTTTAAACGAAATTAATTTATCAAATTTTTTGTGTGAAAAACTTTCCTAAATTATAATTTATTGGATCAATGTATCTGAAAAATAAAATAAATATAAACTAAGAAGCAGACATAGCACATGATACAACAACTCGGATAAATTTGGACAAGAAATTCTTGAATTTTTGGTGGTCCAAACTTGACACTTTATAAGATGATTCCAATTAAATTGGAATAAAGCATTATTTAAAAATTCACATTTTATTAATTCAAGGATTTCCTATATAAACTGCTTAAAACTTTTATTTCAATTAAACATAATTTCAGCACTTTTTTGCAGTAGAGAAAAATTTTTATTTTCATAACTTTGCTTAAAAAAAAAAAAAAAACAGTTTCCGTTTGACACCATTCCCAAGCGACATTCTAACTATAATAGAATCATGAAATGGAATGTTACAATCATTACTATGGTTACAATAGAACATCAATATATGCTCATTTACGTTAAGAAATGAAATTTAATATATAAAAACATAAAATAATTAAAAATTACAGTTCTATTATGCAGTGCCTTATTAAGATTTAAATTAATTACATAAATATATGGAATAAATAAATCAACATATAAACAAAAGTTCTGCTATTTGAATTCTACATAAAGTCTTTTATAAACATATTCGTTGAGGTATCAACGTCCTATTTAGCAAATTATTTTGTTTTCAACAAAATCGTCTTTTATTCAGTGCGTATTTCCAAACTTGTGATGGTTCCCAAGCAATTTTATCATTTATAAGGCCTTCTTTACTTTTTCTTTTTAAAATCTCAAGCGATTCCATAATAATCGGCTGCATGTGCTGGGGAATCTTCTTTATCACTTACGCTTTTTCCCATAATATATTGATATCTTTCACATAAGCTTCCTGTGCAAGTGGTGTTCAATTTAGCTTGTGTTATATCCTTTCTATGTTCATCTAATCTTTTAGCCAGTTTTCTACTTGTAACCCCCTACGTATGCTGTTTTTATATTACCTTCTTCCTCTTCTATAGGAATTTTATAAACATTTTTTCGCTCTAGTTTATTCAGGGGGTTATTATCATTCCTGACTGCATTAAAAACTATGGTTGCTCTTTCTGGCACTATCCTCTTATTCTTTGCAAAGTTATGAGAATAAAAATTTTTCTCTACTGCAAAGTGCTGAACTTATGTTTAATTCACATTTTAGCAAAATTTTGATTATTATGATAAAAGAATGAACATGATAAAAATTGATATTTTAAAAATTATTTTTCAAAATTTAATTAAAAACAAGGAAATTAGACACTGTACATGACTACAGAATACCAGAACAAAAACAGCCACTCAAGTAATACAAGACTCCGGATGAATAAGAATTAACCATTCTGCTCTTAATTAATCCAAATGGATCATATTACATGGCAATACAACTTTAAAATATATATATGAATACTTGATTTTTCATTATGACTTTTTTTAATGTTTTGGCAAGAAAAATTGAGATTTTTTTTGCACATACAATATCCTATTGCACCATTTCTTAATTTTGAATTAGTTCTGATAATTAAAAAAAGAAAAAAATTATGAACTGTTCATTAGGTCTAATTTGGATATGTCATTTATGCATATTTTTTCAAATTATTATTTTTTGCATATTGGATAAAGAATATTTTTCTATATTCAAATTCTCAATATTTTCTTAAACTAATAAGGATTAGTTATGTTTGTAATTCAATACTTTCATTTGCAGCTCTGTATAAACAACCAATTTCTGCCTTATAGTGATTGAAGTGTGATATATCACTAAACAAGATATTGAAATAATTATTTTTTAGTCATATTCTTGATACATACATACAGCTCCTATAACAGGAAATATTTTTATTTTATTTTTTAAACATTTTCGGCCTTACTTTGAGTCCCTTGTCAGTACACACATTTTTTTTAATGGACATTTTAGAACAGAATACAGCTTTTAGAACACATATAGTTAAAAAAAATTTTTTAGAACTGATTTTGTTTTTAAAACGTTTTTCATAAATTCTTGTAGGCTATTAAAATAAACAGTTAATAACTGAACCAAAAGGCATTATAATATTCACATAAAAACACTATTACATATATTAGTGTTTTTATAATTCATGTTTGTATAAAGGGTCTTTTGCAAATTAATCCAATTTCTAAGATTGTAGACATTCTGCCCCTTATAAAAGTAATAAAGAAGCTAAAGCACTAAGCTACTATAGCTGAAGTAAATCAGTTGAAAGTGGTCAAAAACATTTCTTTTGTGTAATAAAAGAATTTTTTCTGCTTAGTGCATAGCTCCTTTATTAATCCATTTTCTTTGCAATGTGACTTCAAGTTTACTTTGATTATGAGAGAATCAGAGACATGCTACTTTCACTGTAATATTTGAGAAAAAGATATTTGTGGAGGTAGTCTGATGGCTTGAAATAGCATTTCATAAAGAAGCCACATAAAACTGTATGTTTCCTAGAGGACATAAATTGCAAAATGTATAAGGATGAAGTCTTAGACTTCATTGTTTATCTATATGCAGGCATCCTACAAGACAGTACAGTGGAATCTCCATAGTTGACCACTTCCCTATATTGATCACCTCTCTATGTTGACCTAATTTTCATAGATTATACATGCACTATATGTATACAATAGAAAACTAACCTCTCTATATTGACCATCTCTAAAAGTTGTATCTTGACCACCTGGACCATGACACACAGTATCAATTTACTCTCTATAACTTGACCAGTTGAGTCCAATCTGTATCAAGGGCAAAAAAAGTGAAATGCAGAATTGATAGCAATTTTCCAATAAGTATTGCGGAAAAATGAAGGAAGCAATTGATGAAACAAAAGAATTAAGTGAGGAGGACACAGAAATTGCAGATATTCCAAAACAGGATGTCAATCATTTAATAATGCAGTTAAAGTCATTTTCTGTGGAAAAATGCCGAGATATAATGAATGGTGCAGCCAGAATTGCCTCTGTTTACCTTCATAAAAATAATAAGAAATAGACTAAAATTGACTTTTTTTTTTTTCAGAAAGAATGATCAAAACATGAGAAAACAATACACGAGTAAACGTAGTGATGTTGTATGATACAGTATTGTATGAATAATTTATCTGTGTTTCATCTCTGTGTTTCTGTATGACATTATCTAATAAAAACTGCATAATAAAATGAAGCATATGTATGTATCAGTACAGCTTAATAATACCTTAATAACTGATGAAAAATCATGAGTTACATAACATTTAATAATTGCTCCATATTAAGTGACATTAGGAAATCAGGAGTGTATGCAGTCCTCGATATAACAATACTCTACAAATTGCTGAACAATATATAGGAAGAACAAAGAGGTGCCTAAATACTAGAATCAAGGAGCTTAAAACAGATATTAAGACTGGTAAGTAAACTACTGTTTGGCTAATAAAGCGTATGAGAATGACCTATCCATATACTGGAATGATACGAGTATAGTAAGAACCATCAAGAATGATATAGGCAGCAACACTTCAGAAGCCATAGAGCTAGAAAAAAAGAAGGGATAAAATAAATTTAATTAATAACAATGACTCAGAAAACCTTCCATTATCCTGGCACTGGTGTGCAAAAAATAATATGTAAAACTACATAATACAATGGTAGTCACATATTCGTTAAAAGATTATATTGTTGTGGTTTTGTTAAATTTTTATATTATTATTCCTTTTAAAATGATTTAAATTTAACCACTGTATATATATTTAAAAATGTGTTTCAAGAAATGTTAAACTTTTAATAAACAAAAAGGTGTTCTAAAGAATATAAAACTAGTTGCATTCTGTTCTAAAATATTTGTATGAAAAGTGTTTTTGCACTGAAGAGGTCCTCTAAGAAAGGTCAAAAACATTTTACTAACAAAAGTTTATCCTGTTACAAGAGCTGAATAAGTATTAAAAAAGTATTGTTCTATATGTTGACTACCTCTGGATGTTGACCAGTTTCAATCAGTTCCTTAGATGGCCAACTTTTGGAGGTTAAACTGTAATGTTCAGCCACATTGTGTCAAACTGATACAGTAATACTTTCAAAATCAAATCATATTTATAGTTTGACAAGCAGGTCCCCTGATTATAACCTTCTAAGCAAGTCTGAGATATTCTAGAGCAAAGATACGGAATTATTTTTTGCCATGGGTTAGATAAACAATCACCAATAAGAAGCAGGTCATATAAAAATTAAAAAGTACCCAAGGGTAATTAATAAACAAAGGGTGTATTCACCCTTGGTGTAACAAAAGTACCCAAGGGTGAATTTAACCTTATGGTGCCCTACCCAAACTAAGGTGTAAGAAATCGTGCTGAAAGTTGAGTGGCACTGGGGTAGTAAAAGATGTAGTGATGTTAACGATCCCTTCAGGGCACCAGGTGAAACCCTGTTGTAGTTAGCCTTCTGCCCGTATTGGAGGATAACTGGGTGGTGACCCTTCATGTTTCCTCCAGTTTAGGTTTTTTTTTGGCATGGTTTCTAAAACTTTATCTAAATTTGTAACTTTTTCTGGGGAGACTGCTTCTCTGCCTCATCGCAGGGGTGGTGGTCCTGGTACCTCACCTGACGGTGCTAGGGTCACTGATGTGCCTTCGGTTGGTGGGACAGTAAAGCAGTCCTCCTGGTGTTATTTCTGCCTCCGGCAGAAATAACACCAGGAGACCGCAAAAGATGTGTTTGTCTGGAGAGGTCAGGCGAAAGCGGAGGACGGCTAGGAGAGAAGTTGCTGGTGCGGGTGGCTCTCAGTTACCGCATGGTACTTCCCAAATAGCTTCTCTGTCTAACTCTCTTGCTGACACCCCTGTGGTTAGCAAGAGAACCAGATCTCAGCTGTCCACCCCATCTTCTGAGGAGGTGAAGCCTACTAAGCAGTCCCAGGGCTTTCAGCCTGGATCTTATATGGAAGCTGTGGCTTCTTTCGGTTAGCCATCATCAAGGAGGGTTTTCCGGACTCCAAGATGGTGGCTGCTGAGGTAGATCTTATTTTGGATAAGATCCTGCGTGGGATGGATGCACTCATGCAAAAGATCCTGAGTGCAAAGGTGCACTCATTTATACTTGTATAAATGAGTTCACCTGTCAGTGGCTTACTCTGCTCTTGGATGGACGTATTCGTTTAAGGGTCATTCCTGCGATGAACCTGCCCAAGCCTGTGAAGATGGCTTATCGTACTGCTGACACACGTACGCAGAACATGCGCCAACTTTTTGCTCAACTCCAAGTATCCAACCCGGGGTTAAAGACTAAGCACTGGAGGGTCTTGGGTCATAGTAAGGATGATAAGGGACAGCGTTTTATTCTGATGGTCAATTTGCTTTGGCAAAAGCCATCAAGGCGGCCAACTATAAGGCTTTTTCAGGGCTCGATCAAGGTACCTTAAAGGGTACTTTCGGATCCTAATTCCAAGTCTGGGAGACCGATATCTTCGGTGATTGCCCCTGAAAGGGGCATGAACTGGTCGGGCTCAATAATAAGGATCGGGCTTCCGGGAGTATCATTGGTCCTTCCGACGCCCAGTGAACGGAGGAGGGCATGGAACTTTGCCCACCTTAGGTACCTGTAATGTCATGGTGATGAGGTTGATTCAGATCAGCCTCCAGCACTCCCGAGATGCTTCCACCCTTTTGGGTCGGCTGCTCGTGGGGGGCAACTATGACCTTGCTCTTATTCAAGAGCCATGGCACTATAAGAGCCGAATACGGAGGATTCACTGTAAAGAAGGTAAGATATAACATTCAAAACTGGTAAAGAAGGTAAGTTGTTTTCTTTTACTTCTTGTACTTCTGATAGTGTCGCACCTGTGTATTCATTAGGAATAACATACATGTTACACCTGTTTGAGACTATTGTTCTAGGGACAAACTATTGTTCTACAATAGTTCGGGTGAAGCTTAATCAAGGAGATACAGGTAGGGAATTTATTGTTTCCTCTGCTTATTTCCTGCTTATTTCCCTTACGATAAAGACGAACTTCCACCAACTGCTGAATTTGGGTCTTTGGTGGAATTTTGTCAAAAGAATCATTTTGGGTGTCGATGCTAACTCTTATCATGTGGTTTGGGGTAGCAAAGACACCAACCGAAGGGGGAGCACCTATTGGAGTTTCTGATGGGTACTAACCTGTTTATTTTGAATGGGGTAATGAACCTACCTTTGCTGTTGGGAGGGAGGTTATTGACCTAACGTTAGAGACTCAGTGTATTAATGACCTAATTGAGAATTGGCATGTATCTAATGAGCCTTCTTCTTCGGATCACAGATAAATTTGCTTTAATTTACAAGGTATAGCACCTAGTCAAGTTACATATAGAGACCCTCGGAGGACTAATTGGACTTCCTTTAGAGAACCCCTTAAATTTAACTTGGGAGGTGTTCAAAACAGATTTTGCTTGGTGGTGGATTTAGAGATGACTGTTGACCAGATTCAACAGGCAATTCTCTTATCCTGCCATCAGAACTGTCCTGTCAGGACTGCTCGCTCATCAAGGCGAGTTCCTTGCTGGAATGAATGGCTGGGTGGTCTTAGATGTAATGTTAGGTGGCATTTTAATAAAGCTAAGAGGACTGGTGATTGGGATGCATATAGGAGTGCTCTTACTGGTTATAATAAGGCCATTAGAAAGGCTAAAAGGTCTTCCTGGAAACGGTACTGTCAGGGAATTGAGGATATACCTGAAGTATCCAGACTTGTGAAGATAATATCTAATGCGAATTATTGCAGGGTTGGGTCTCTTAAGCTGCCTGATGGCAGTATGACTAGTACTTGCAGGGACTCTTTAAGGAACTTTTTCAGGTACACTTTCCTGTGTCTACTTTGATTGAGGACTCATCCTCCTTGCAGGTCCAGTCTGACCTCGATTGGCATGATTATCCTGCCTCAAGGAAGGATTGGGATCTTGTGAGGAGGGTGATTAATCAATCTAACATTAGATGGGCTATAAGTGTTTTTAAGCCCTTTAAGTCGGCAGGACCAGATGACATTTTGCCAGTGTTCTTGCAACAGGGCATTGATGTCCTGGTTTCCCCTCTTTGCTGTGTCTTTCAGGTGTGTTGTCTCTTTGGCTACATTCCATGGTCCTGGAGGCAGGTGAGGGTTTCCTTTATTGATTTCATGTTCCATTGTCCTGGAGGCAGGTGAGGGTATCTTTTATACCTAAACCTGGGCGTAATGCCATGGTCCTGGAGACAGGTGAGGGTATCTTTTATACCTAAACCCGGGCAGTCCTGGAAACAGAAGGGTATCCTTTTATACCTAAACCCGGGTGCAATTCTTACACCGAGGCTAAGTCCTATCGTCCGATCAGCCTGATGTCCTTTTTATTGAAGACATTAGAGAAGTTGGTGGATAGGTTTATTAGGGATGGGGCCTTGGTTAGGATCCCCCTATCTTGCAGCCAATTTGCCTATCAATCTGCAAATCGACTGAGCATGCTCTTCATGAGGTTGTTTCGCTCATTGAGACCAATTTGCCTATCAATCTGGCAAATCAACTGAGCATGCTCTTCATGAGGTTGTTTTGCTCATTGAGAGGGCTATTGTATGCTCTTCATGAGGTTGTTTCGCTCATTGAGAGGGCTATTGGGTACAAGCCCTTTCCTTGATATTCAAGGGGCTTTTGACTCTACTTCTTTTGAGCGAATTAGCCTTGGATATTCAAGAGGCTTTTGACTCTACTTCTTTTGAGCAAATGTTCATTGAGGCTATTGGATACAAGGAGATTGCCCTTGGTGCTTTCGATATTCAAGGGGCATTTTTGACTACTACTCTTTTGAGCAAATAAGCCTTGCTGCTTTAGGCATGGAGTTAGCTCAACAATTGTTCGCTGGATTGGCTCCATGCAGACATGGAGTCACTCTACTTCTTTTGAGCAAATTAGCCTTGCTGCTATTAGGCTGGTTCAATGATTATTCATTGGATTGGCTCCATGGTGAGGCATAGAGTTGTTTTTAGTAGACTCTATGAGGAGGTGTTGCTTGACAAGGGTTTGTCTGACAGGGGATGTCTGCAGGGGGTGTTGTCTCCCCTTCTTTGGAGCCTTGTGGTGAATGAGTTATTGGCTTTACTTAGGGAAGTGTTTCTTCACTGTTGGATATGCTGATGACATATCCATCATTGTGGTGGGGAAGTTGCCTAGAACTGTTTCTGAAGTCTTTCAGACATCTCTTAATACAGTTTCTAACCGGTGTAATAGGGTTGGATTGTCTGTTAATCCGGCCAAGACTGTTATTGAGGGTAGGATTGTCTGTTAATCCGGACAAGACTGTTATTGTGCCTTGTTGGCAGGTGGCCAAGACTGTTATTGGTGTAATAGGGTTGGATTGTCTGTTAATCCGGCCAAGACTGTTATTACCTTTTACTCGAAGAAGACAGTTGTTAGAGTTAACTGAGCTGACCTTCTTTGGTAAAAGTTTGCAGTTTTCGACCGAGGTCAAATACCTTGGCGTTTTGTTTGACAAGGGTTTGACTTGGAAGCCTCATGTTAGTTTGTTTGGGGATAGCCTATAGGGCTCTTTGGGCTTGCAGGGGTATCTTGGGTAAGACTTGGGGTCTTAGGCCAGGGCTGTTGTTTTGGTTTTATACCATGGTGGTGAGACCTATTCTTACTTATGCTGCCATTGTATCACCATACAATGGCGTAAGGTCTTACTTAAGACTTGTCAGGCCTTGGAAGGATTCAAAGACTGGCTTATTTGGACATTACTGGGGCTATGAAGACTGCTCCTACTGCCGCTCTTGAGGTCCTCTTGTGCATTCCTCCTCTGCATTTGTTTGTTGAGGCGAGTGCCCAGGAGGGCTATTATAGGCTTCATTCTTCTTGGAGAGGGATTTCTTGGACCCGCAAGGTGGAGCATCTGTCTTTTGAGTGGGACAGGATACACTGTAACATTCTTGGGATGGTTAAAGATTACATGGTACCTAGATTTAAATTCCTCCGGCGCTTCACTGTAGTTTTTCCCAGTTTGGAGGGCTGGGGATGGGGATTTGGGTGCAGTAGCAAGGGTGGTTTGGTCTGGTTTACAGATGGTTCTAAACCCACTACTGGTGTTGGGAGTGGGGGTTTACTGCGAAGGGACACGAATGTTTTATTCCTATTCCCTTGGGCGATTTGCTACTGTCTTTCAGGCAGAAATTTTTGCTATTTCTGTGTGTTAGAATTAATCTTGATAGGGATTATGCTGGTAAGCATATTTATCCTATCTGACAGTCAGGCTGCTCTTAAAGCACTTATGTTCCCGATTTAATCTGGGAATGCTGTCTTCTCATTGAGGAACTGGCCACCAAGAACAGGGTACAACTGGTTTGGATGCCGGGGCACAAGGGGATTGGGGGTAACGAGGTTGCTGATAAGCTTGCCAAGGGAAGGGGCTTTATCGCCCCTTTTTTGGACCTGAGCCTCTCCTGGGCATTGGTTCGGATGTCTTTTTTTTTTGGACCTGAGCCTGTCCTGGGCATTGGTTCGGATGTCTTTGGTGAGGTTGTCAGGGACTGGATGGCAGCTCAGCATCACACTTTCTGGAGGTCTACTTCTGGTCTTAGGCAGGCAAAGGCTCTAATTTTGGGTTGCTGTGCTCAGTGAGCCAGAGTTGCTTTCTCTGAACAAATATGAAGTTAGGATTGTTACAGGGCTAGTCATCTTAGAAGACATCTTCACTTGATTGGGCTTGCTGATAGCCCCAGAGTTGCTTTCTCTGAATAAATATGAAGTTAGGATTGTTACAGGGCTTTCTTACAGGGCACTGACATCTTAAAAGACATCTTCACTTGATTGGGCATTCTTACAGGGCACTGTCATCTTAGAAGACATCTTCACTTGATTGGGCAGTCATCTTAGAAGACATCTTCACTTGATTGGGCTTGCTGATAGCCCCAGAGTTGCTTTCTCTGAATAAATATGAAGTTAGGATTGTTACAGGGCTTTCTTACAGGGCACTGACATCTTAGAAGACATCTTCATTTGAATGGGCTTGTTGATAGCCGTATGTGCAGAAGATGTCAGTATTAGGAGGAAACTCCTCTCCAGATATTGTCTGAATGTGTGACCCTTTCGTGTCTTAGGAATGATCTCTTGGGGATGTATTTTCCTGTTCCGGAGGATCTTGCTACTGATGGCTTAGGCTTGATCTCTTGGGGATGTATTTTCCTGTTCCCGAGGATCTTGCTTCTGTTGGGGATGTATTTTCCTGTTCCAGAGGATCTTGCTACTGTCCCATTGAGTTTGTTCCGGAGGATCTTGCTACTGTCCCATTGAGGAAAATACTGTCGTTGTTTTTAAGACAAGGTCTTCTTCTGGGATGAATTGATTAGGGGTGCACAATAGACCACTGCTGGTCGCAGTGCTTGGGCTGAAAAAGCCCCTGCCTATTTTCCTACTACTACTACTACTAAAGTATTAATTAATATAATGAAATTATTAATGATAATATTAGGTAATCGATAATAATTAATAAAAAATACTTTGTAATTTATGTAATGAAATTATTAATGATAATGTTAGGTAGTCATTAATAATTAATAAAAATTACTTGGACTTAAAATGACTATTCACATTCGACCAGGATTGATTCTTGAATAAACATATTCCTTTCATCACACGGGACAAGAATAATGGTTGCGCCAACTTACTGCACATGTTCTTGTCAATCTTGCTAACGTCTGTAGCCACTTTTCTGACATTTACACAAAGAATGTATTTGCGTATCAATATTATTTTAAAAATATACTTTTCTTGTGTTTAATTCCTAAGACTAACTTTTTATTTATTTTATTTTATTTTTTTGTATTTTTCTTACAAAAAATACAATAAAATAAACTTAAAAATAAATTAATTGCATACGTTCTTGTCAATCTCGCTAACGTGTGTTAGATGCATTCTTGTTATTCTTTGTGTATCTATCACAAAAGTGATAGATATACAAAGAATATATTCGTGTATCAATATTATATAAAAAAATATAGACTACTTTTCTTGTATTAGTTTATTAGTTTTTGTTTGTATGCAGAGTTCAAAAGCATCCGTAGAAACTATTTTTTCATGTATGCAGAGTTCAAAAGCATCTGTAGAAACTATTTTTTTCATTAGAAAACCATTACAAAATAATTTGTCCTATGAATTAATAAATACAGACAATTTTCTTTAATAAAATACTTATGTTTTTAAACTGTCTGATTGCTAACAACCTATTTCAGCAGAATGTTTAAAAATATTAGTACATAATTAATTTTGTAAAAACAAATTTACAACTTAATGTGAACAGTGAAATTTACTATGTTCATGGTTAATTATATCGTCAAAATTTGGAATAATCTCGCTAGTGTACATGTACACTGAGGTATCCATTATTTTATTTTTTCTTTTCTATGAGAATTTTACGAATGTGAGCCTTGAAACTGTAATGTGTTCTAGTTTATGCTGCGTCCATAGAAGATGCCTTCTCAGACCGGAATCGGTCCAGGAACCAGCTTTTGTCCATCCATGCTCTAGAGCAGGGGTCACAAAACTACAGCCAAAGGGCCGGATCCCGCCCACCGATAGTACTTGAATTTGCTTGATAAAATGTATGGAACACGAGATGTTGTGATACAATTTTAACTTAAATATTATATTTAGAATACTAGGAGATCTTCAAACGTGCGTAGATCTCCTGGCTGCTGCTATGTGCTTTAAATTTGCTATTTTAAATTTTAAAATATTGTATCTAGATTTTCTTGTTTATTGTAATGTTTGCTTATTTCTCACCATCCCAGGATTTTAAACCCCTTCAGTCACTAGAGCTATATTTGTGTACATATAAAAACCCCTTCAGTCACTAGAGCTATATTTGTGTACATATACTTTGAATGATTTTCCTAGAATGTGTTTGAAATTTCGAGTTTCTCTTCGATTTGGTTACGAGTATGTGCATTTTTTAAATCATTTTCTTAAAATTAGAGCACCCTCTACCTTTAAAATCTGTCAGTAATAATTTTTTAATGATGCCACTCACCCATGATTAACACGGAATGCTGAACTTGGTTTTTCGTCTTTTTCTCAGAACTTTCATTCTGGCTTGCAAGTATTGCATATAATGATTATGCGGCCCGCACTCGTCATTTTGTCAGTTATCCAGCCCACTGTGCAAAAAAGTTTGGTGACCCCTGCTCTAGAGATGTGAAGCTGTTCTCAAGCCTTGGCCTAAGATCATAAACAACATGAAATATCACTGCAAGTCTTGCTTTGCTGGGAGGGGTAATGATCATATGCCATATTAAGACATTTTGGTTATTTCATTTTCATGCACCCTTTTTGATCTTTTTCTGCACATTCTAAGTTTTATAGGAAATAAATGTTTTATATTCACTATTTTTAGTCTTTAATTTGTGTAATATAAAAATTTTCATTAAATTTTAGAAAAAATTATACTATATTTGTTTAGATATTATGATTTATTTTTGTTGCTTAATTATGTAAAACAGAATATTATATAAAATCTTCCACTTACAAACTAGAAATATATTTAAATGATGAGCTTTAGGTTCAAAGTGGAAAATGATTTATTACTATTTACTGAAGTACTTTCAACTTGATAAAGTCATAGTCAGCATTAAAAAATTAGAATACAAAACACTTTTGGAACAAAAAATTACAGAATGCTATTTAAATTTAAACTTGAATATTTAGAATGAACGAATATATCAAATTATTAAGTCTCTGTACACATTAAATATTAATCAATTTGTTAAAAACAATAGGTGCAACAAAACAATAACAAATAATTTCTGTTGTTGCAGAGATCCGAAAATTAGACCTTTCTAATGATACCATATTTATAGAAATCGGTAGATTGGTTCAACCAAGAAAGGGACATCCAGCCAGCCAGTCAGCCATGTTTGACGATTAATATATATGATGATTCATACAATTATATACATACAATTCTTATACATAGATTTCATTCTTAATTTTTCGCAGCACACTGTCAAAGGTTTGGTGGCACACTAGTGTGCTGCGGTACAGTGGTTGAGAACCACTGCATTAGAGATTCAATTGTCGGAGCCATATCTATAAGTTCGAGAAGCTTGATAGCCACCCATGTGGGTCCCATGGTGAATGTATCATGGACATATGAGGGATGGTAAAATCACCATGTATGTTCGCTGCTAAAGAGAGTGGAAGTTTATTATTGCATTTACATCGGATTTGATTTCTTGGCACCTATTTGAGCTTCTTAATACAGGGTGTAAATTATCTCCTTCAAAAAAACTCACTACGACGTAGACGAAATTCAGGCGAATAAAGTGATATAAGACACTTAGGGTCGCAAATTGCTAGCAACGCCGTAAATTGAATCTCAAACTAAGCTGAAAGTCTCGTAAGTAGGCAGTACTCACTGAGGGTAGCACTCTTGGTACAGTCGTCTTGCTGCCAGTGCATTCCAACGAGCTTCGCCAAAACACATGTACATGTTGGCTAACTCGTTGTTGTCAAACTGATCCATAAGAACAGTGTACCTTGTCTATTCTTGTTGTCAAACTGATCCATAAGAACAGTGTACCTTGTCGAACTGGTTAACTAAATTAATTAAAGTCAACAGCGAAGTTTTTCTGCAATGAACATTGCAGCTCTTCTCCTTCACACCGCCCGGGCTTGCAATTTGCGACCCCAAGTGTCTTATATCACTTTAATCGCCTGAATTTCCAGCTCTTCTCCTTCAGCCCGCCCGGGCTTGCAATTTGCGACCCCAAGTGTCTTATATCACTTTAATCGCCTGAATTTTCTCTACATCATAATGTAGTTTTTTTTGAAGGAGATAATTTACACTCTGTATATATGGAGCATAGGTGTTGTTTATAGCGTTGCACCATTAGTTCAACTTCTGCAATTCGAGATTGTTCTGATGACCTAAGCAAGCTGAATTTAATATCATAGTAAATCAGATAATTCTGCATAGATACGACACAGTATTCATAAACAATATTAACAAATCCATCGATTGATACACACAAACTGCTATTACAGCTACTGGGACCTCACAACAACAAGATAAGATACACTTACATCCAGTTCAATATCACAGTGCCATGGAGCCCCTAGACAAGGCATTATTAAGAAATAATAAAATTTTATTGTACATTCAGCTGAATACTACGTTCCACACTCCAAAGAACATTAAGCCGCCAATACCACCATCTAAGCATGCCTGTGTATATATCATCCTCATTTATAACAACAATCTTAATAGGTCTGAGATATATGTGGGTAGTATTACAAGGTCTTTGAACACCTATTTAAAGGTGCACCAAAACAGCATAGAAACAGCAAACTTCCATACAGCATTCGTCAAGCACTTTTTATCACTATGATGTCAGCATCAACTGGAGTCAAGTGCGCATCGTCAGACCGATAAACAAAACAGAAGATATTGGAATCGCTGAAGCTAATGTCATTGAAGAATATAAGAAGACTCATGTCATAAATGATAACCACCCACTTAATATACTGCCACAATGGCTTATATAACCTATATATGTAATCAACCCCCATCTACAGTATTTTATTGTATTTTTTGCATTTTATTTTGTTGCACCATTTGTTTTTATAACTAATCGATTAATATTTAATGTAAATAAAGTTATAACAGCACTCTAAGCAAGGTATTCTTAATTTATTAATCAAGAAAAACGTTTTCGGACCTGATTATGGTCCATCTTCAGTTCTACAGTATATAATAAGGCTTTCTATAATTCTTATATCGTTATCAAACAACAATTTTTTAAACATTAGAATTGTAGAACAATTAATAACTTATTTAAATATATGGTTATTTTATACAGATTTTTTGTTTATAAATACGGAGAAACAACTTGTCTTAATACATTATTAATAATTTTGGTAGAGTGGCATTTAAGCCTAAATTAATAGCTAGAATAAATATATATACGTATAATTGAAATTATAAATAAGGCTTAGTAATGAATATCATATAAATACATATATATACATATACAAAATAAAATCGTAGAAATACATATAGAGATAAAAATATAACTATTTGAGACGATTAGAATAAATAAGAATAAAGTCCGAATTCAAGAATAACGGAGTCTACCCATGTAACAATCATAAGTGTGAGACGTAATATTAGCATTATCTGTATAAAAGGGCACATATTATAAGCTGGATTTTTGTTAATGTAAAAATATACGAATGGAGCTCCCCTGGAAAAATAAATTTTTCCTGTTATGTTCTATTCCGAGAAATCATTTAATATTGTAATCTTTATTATGAATATATTTTTCCATTAGTTTTAAAGTTCATATCTCTCTAATGTGGTAAAAAGTAAAAAAATTCTATCAGAATTTCTTCAATTTATACAAATAATATTAAAATAAGAAGTTCTAGATATAATATTTAAGACAATAAAAATATTATTTATTTTGAAACTTAATCAATTTTGATATCGGAGAAAAATTTTCCATAGTTTACATATAAATAAAAAAAAAAGAACAACTCGACAGACTAAATGATAATACTGTATTTTGAACTTGTTAATGGTAACACTTACTAATGCTTTTAAAAATTTTACTCTACATTGAATATGATCGATTGATACTTGGTATTGTAAACATACAAAACATAAAATGTATTTAAATGATTTTATTGTTCTATATCTAGAAGCTTTTACAAATGCAATCCATTAGTATGAATAGAACTCATTAATTTATATCTTCTGGGAATAGTAATGAGTACATATGTTAAACCAGAAAGATAATAGTTTAGCAAAGTTACCACAAACAGGAATTCAAGGTAATATCAATATAATTACAATTATATGTGGTGTTCTGTGTATTAGTTAACCTTGCTGGGGCATTGAGTAAGGAACTGGAGACTTTATCCCATACTCCTAGCATCGTTTTATACTTGTATCCGTATTTCTTCCCTTGTTCAAGTATCAATTTTAATTCCCTATTTCTATCAGACCACTTTGTGATATGAGTAAGTAACCTAGTAAATAATGCCCTAAACGCAGCTAATTTATAGTGGTATGGGTCTTTTGACCATGACGGGATCATAACAAGCCTATAGGCGAGTTTTTTATAGATCATGGTTATATATTCACCGTTTACTATATCCACTTGGACATCTAAGAAGTGGAAAGACGAGGTAGAGGTCTGTTCTATTTTTATATGTATGCCTAATGTGTGGTCTGTGAGGGCGTTAGCCAAATCGTATTCCAATCTCTTGCCTTCCCATATTACACAGACGTCATCTACGTATCGAGTATATAATTTTATTTCAGATTTAAAGCGTTCTATCACATATGTCTCTTTGAACCTAAGGACAAGTTCAGCCATAACTCCTGCGAGTGGGCCACCTATAGGCACTCCTGTTCTTTGGAGATAATATTTGCCCTGGAAAACAAAATACGAGTTATACGTAATAGTATGGCAGATATCTCTAATTAGAGGATAATAGCATTCAGATTGTGGGAGATGCTCAACAATAAATCTATATAACATAAGGGCTGCTGGTGGCTGTTGTATAGAGGGGTACAATGATTCATAGTCCATGATGGTATATGATTCTTGGGGCATAGGCCCGGTTTCAAGTAATCTGTCTAAGAATTCAGTAGCGGAATTTACCACATATGGGTAGTCTTTCATACGATGGAGGGCCCACTTGGCTATAGATTTTTCTAATTGGTATAATGGTGAAGATTGCTTATCGACCATGGGGCGTACAGCAATCGGGTCTTTATGGGTTTTAATATACCCAAAAAGGCGTGGTGCAAATGGGCATCTTACTGGCTTAACTTTCCAAACTTCTGGGAAGTGATTAGATCTGAGTATAGCAGTCACCTTAGAATTTATCTTGTCAGTGGGATCAGACGATAAACACTCAGAGTTAGATTCAATTATAAATCTAGATAGCAAGTCACAGTATTGCTGTTGTGGGATAAGCACTAGTTTTTTTGTTTTATCGTCTTTAGTGCATATGACACTGTTATCCGTCATCCATTGTCGTGCATATTTAATCAACTGTTTGTTTTTATCGTCTCTACCTTGTTTGTGGGCTTGCATCTTTTTAAAGATTATTTCCCAATGCAGTTTCTCTTTATCCACTTCTTTACATTTACTTAACAAACGGTCTATTTGGGGGCTAGGTCACATACCGACAAGCCATCCTGGAGTACAGCCATAGATCCACTTTTTAAGAGGTCTTCTATAGATTGTGGTAGATTAAGATCTCCTATTATTACTGCTACATCTTCTAGTTTTATTTGTGTTTTATATTCTTTCTTATATTGTTTAAACAGAATCCATTTCATCTTCTTATAATAGTTTTTTCGCAGATTCACCCTCGTTTGGCATAGTGCACGTATAATATCAGCAGTTTCTCGTATAGCAGTTTGGCCATATTTTTGTATTACATACTTTTTATAGTCTTCTACTTTTTTCTTTAAAGTGTATGATTTATGTCTGTTATTTGTTATTGTAAAGTTTAAACATCTATCTTTAACTTGCCTTAATATATATTTTGAATTTACCGGCAGTTTAATACGATAAATTGACATGGGGTAGACGGCGTTTATCCTACATTCACGGAGAAATGTATACAGTTCTTCTGATTTAACAAACTTTTTGTACAGGTTCGAAAATTTCCTTCTGTCGGTTTTTTCCATCACCGGCTCAGCGTAGTTTAATAACTAAAATATCACAATCTCTTGCTTTAGTTATCCAAATAAAGTTATAACAGCACTCTAAGCAAGGTATTCTTAAAATGCCCCACCAAGGTTACCTAATACACAGAACACCACGTATAATTGTAATTATATTGATATTACATATGATAAAACCTTAGCGAAAATATGTAATAAAGTTATAAAACCGCCAGAATGTAAGATAGCATGGAAGAGGGGAAATACACTATTTAACTATCTGCGAAATGAGAAAGACAAGATACCAGAAAATAGAAAATCTGGCATTTACGAAATTCCTATACTTAATAAAAATGATGGGTTACACCAAATATATATAGGGAGTACTGCAAGAAATATATCTAAGCGAATTAGCGAACACAAAGCTGATATACAGGCAGGTAGGTTAACTACAGCTCTAGCCACCAGATTTTATGAGTCGGATATCGACATACAATGGGATAATACTAAAATCGTAAAAACAATACTAAATGGGAGAGGTTTAACAAC
>AYEL01085158.1:0-50071 GCA_000484575.1 Olivierus martensii
ATGTTTTTGATGGGATATCATTTATTTTTTAGATGATAGTTATTTAATTAGAAGGACATTTACAGTATATCGAGTTGAATTATTGTGGCATTAAAACAGTTTCCGGCCGAAAATATGTTTTAATATCTGAAGTCAATGCTTACTAAACACGGAGCTACTAAAATTCATCTGGAAAAAATGTTGTGAAAAGAAATTATTGTGACTATCTATGCAATTTCACTAGATATTGCTGGTAATTATATTGATTGGCGATCTTTCTGTCAATGTGGGAAAAATGTATCATTTTTTTAATTGTTATAATATGGTGTGTGAAAATAAGGAATTTAATTTAAACATTCAGTTTTTATTTGGAAAAGTATGATTTTTAATTAAATAAATAATATTTACATATTTCAATTATAAAACATATGTAAGTGATTGGTGAAATTTACTATGTTCATGGTTAATTATATCATCAAAAATTGAAGTAATTTCGCTAGTGTACACGTATTCTGTACAGAGTATTTATTATTTTATTTTTTCTTATCGACCAGAATTTTACGCATGTGGGCTTGAAACTATAATTATGTTTTAATTTATGCAGCGGACCATACAAGATGCTTTCGTGGGCCGGTTTTTGCCCACCCCTGATGTAAACTATACAGGTACTTCGAGTGATGTTTCTAGCACCATTAGCTCGCTTTGTAAGAGTTTTTGACATTATGAGTGCAAATTATTATTATTTTAATCAAGTCTAACTTTTAGTTCGTTTTTCCTTGATTAATTTGACAAGAATTATATTAACTGAGGATTACATCCATTTATATAGTTTTATATTAAAAAATAAATAAATGTACAGTACATTCCTCTGCATCAGTAGAGCAGCTTTATTCGACTTTGAAACTTCTGTTCCTTAGATTTTCTCGTAAACGCAGTGTAAAAGCTCCTAAATCGAAATTTCGGGAAAAATTATATTTGCTCGGATTAACGGGGTCTCGTAAATTGGGTTATACCTTTAATTAAAAAATAGATATAAAAATATTTTCAAAAGGGGAAAAAATATTGCAAAGAACAAAAATAGTTAAATCACATAACTATATTACAGTAATTCATTTCAAATTTTATTTTAGTATTAATAAAATAACTTCCAAAACTACAAAATTAGTTATACTGTAACCATTAAATTTCTACATAGTTTATAAGATTTGTCTTAGAAAATGCTCTTTCTGCAGTAACAGTAGTAGTTTAGATGGATAAAATATAATAATTAAATTAATTGTGCTCTTATCAATTAATTCACAAATATTAATTTCTTTAATAATATTTATTATGTCATGTAACGAATTCAAGTTCACTTTTTTTCAACGGCAGTATTCCATTTATTAATCGATAACAAAAGAATGAAAGATAGAGTATAGACTTTTGATTGAAGAGTAACATTATATTATTGACAATATTCAGTGGCATCTGCAAGAAATATCATTAATATTATACAATCAAACTCCGATAAGACTAAGAGACTTAAGTCCGATAAGACTCCCGTTAAGCCGCCACCCTCGCTGACCGCCAAGAAATTTGGTGGAACGAATCTTCCCTATTTTAATGGAATAGGCAAACCCCGATAAGACGCCATTCGCCAATAGAAACGTCTAAACAAAAATTCCTTTTGGTACTGTATTTGTCCTCGTTAATCCGCTAGGGGCATGTAAGGTGACTTACATTGTATTTGTCCTCGTTAAGCCGCTAGGGGCATGTAAGGTGACTTACATTCCGAAATTCATCAGTACTATATATACAGTATTAAAAGCTCTCTGGATTCATTTGTAACTGGTGGGAGAGATGGAGTTAATTTAACTTTAATCATGTGTCTCTAACCTAGTTCACACCTAGGTTGTAGAAAATTTAAGATAGTAAGAACCAGATCACTTCCATGGTTTATTATATAGTACTGTATGTATACGATATGTATACTATACTGCAAAGTATACAGTTTTTTAGAAATGTTAAGCTTGAATGCTAAATATAAATGTATTGTATTGTTTAAGATAGTAAGAACCAGATCGCTTCCATGGTTTATTATATAGTACTGTATGTATACGATACGTATACTATACTGCAAAGTATACAGCTTTTTAGAAATGTTAAGCTTGAATGCTAAATATAAATGTATTGTACAGATAGGCCTCGATTAGCGCGACTTCGAATAGCGCGACTTAAAAAATTGATACCGTTATTCGGTTAGCGCGAGAAAAGATTCGATTAGCGCGGGTTTTATAAATTTGGAGTTCATTTTCATTTCTGTACTACACGTGTTTTCGATAAACCGCCAACCTGATTAGCCGCCAAAATCGTCGCCGAACGGATGGTGACATCTTATCGGGGTTTGACTGTATTTTCGGTTGGGATAAAAAAAACCTGAAAAAAAACCTATCAGCAATTGTAGTGTCGACTTTGAGAATAATGAGTAATTAGTAATTGGTTCAAAAAAATATTTCGGCAAACCAATTGTATTATTCTATTTTCATATGTTTTTTCCAATCTATCTACACCTTTATTAGATTATTTTATATATATTGACATATTTATTATATTAATATATATATTGACAATTAATATATTTATTGTCAATATATATTTTAATATATTGACAATAAATAATTATTAAATAAACTTAATTACGTATCTCATATGGAAATAAAGAGGTAATTTTTCCTGTTATGTTCTATTCCGAGAAATCATTTAATATTGTAATCTTTATTATGAATATATTTTTCCATTAGTTTTAAAGTTCATATCTCTCTAATGTGGTAAAAAGTAAAAAAATTCTATCAGAATTTCTTCAATTTATACAAATAATATTAAAATAAGAAGTTCTAGATATAATATTTAAGACAATAAAAATATTATTTATTTTGAAACTTAATCAATTTTGATATCGGAGAAAAATTTTCCATAGTTTACATATAAATAAAAAGAAAAAAGAACAACTCGACAGACTAAATGATAATACTGTATTTTGAACTTGTTAATGGTAACATATTATATCTAGAACTTCTTAAGACAATAAAAATATTATTTATTTTGAAACTTAATCAATATTGATATTGGAGAAAAATTTTCCATAGTTTACATATAAATAAAAAAAAAAAAAGAACAACTCGACAGACTAAATGATAATACTGTATTTTGAACTTGTTAATGGTAACACTTACTAATGCTTTTAAAAATTTTACTCTACATTGAATATGATCGATTGATACTTGGTATTGTAAACATACAAAACATAAAATGTATTTAAATGATTTTATTGTTCTATATCTAGAAGCTTTTACAAATGCAATCCATTAGTATGAATAGAACTCATTAATTTATATCTTCTGGGAATAGTAATGAGTACATATGTTAAACCAGAAAGATAATAGTTTAGCAAAGTTACCACAAACAGGAATTCAAGGATGATATATTTTATGAGGACGAGGTCTTCGAGGATTCTGGACCCCCGCCCCCATGTCGCCCGTTTGCCGATGTTTCATTGTAATTTGAATTGAAATCCGGATTTCCACATCCGATAACCATTGTAACAACACTGATACTGGATCCATGAAAAGAACTGGTTAGCTTTTATTAAATAACCAAATAACTGGTAACTACTTACTAAATAATTAAATTGAACATATACGATAATCCTTCTGAAACAATAATAATACTTACAGCAGGCAATTACTTCACCAACCAACAATTCAAGCTCTTTGGTCCGCCGTACGCCACAATCCTTCACACAGTACATAAACGAAACTACAGTCCTTCCCAAATGACATCGATGCACCTCACCAACACAAAGACGAACAATTTTCCAGAAAGATCTTCCATGACCACCAGCACACTCTACTTATACAGTCTAAATTTACATATTAAAGAACCTGCTCCATTAGTTGAAATACAAAAAAATCTTTTTTCTAAATCACAAAGTATTTATATTTTTAGAAACCATAATATATTAAAACACGAAGCCCTTTTATAACACAATCATTTAAATTCCCCCTTTTTTTCAAAACGTCCGCTATTGAGATTAATAGCAATTAAAATTCAAAATGGCGTTCCTCCGTCCGCCCACCAGTTCGCCGCCACAATCAACCAAAGGTGAACCTTCAAATTTTTCTTTTAACTTCTTCCTTGCTAAAAACCATTTCACAATCCTCACAATTTGAAATTCATAATAGTGATTTATAAAGCTTTACAGATATTACATAATGAAATCTTATAAAATATATTACAAATTTAGTATAGTGGAGAATATTCATAATTGTACTAATTTTAAAGTCTACCTCGATATCATTTCTTGATTATATAGACTATGAATTTAAAATTTTATATGCAATTGGTTTATTTTGGGATTTTTTTGTTTATATTATCCCATGCCCTTATCAACATGATAGATTTTCAGGATTCAAGACAATTTTTTCTATGTTTATACATAAAAACTCAAATTCTATAAATAAACATCTTGTATGACTATTTACGAACTGTATACAGTATACATAATGGATAATAATTAATTATAATTAAATATTAATATTATTGCTTGTTTACTGTAAAATTATCCAACTCAATAATCTTTAATTTAATTTATTACTCATGAAATTAAATTTTCAGATGATATTTAATATTTAAATTCATTTCATTTCCAAAATATTATGACTAAACTTTATTTAATTGTGAACATAGATACATCAACTATAAAACCTGTTAGAAAACTCAGAAGAGAAAATAGAAATAAAGAAATAACAATGTTTTTTAATATGGAAAGTATAGTATTACAGAGTATTGTAAAATATTATATTATAAAGTAATAAAGTACTGTATTAAAATTTATTAAATTTATATTGAACATATATAAATTTGTTGCATACTATCATCATTATTGGATTTATTGAGTTTATATTGTTGTTTTGCATTAATAAAATATTATATTTTAAGGATTCCTATTTTATTAAAATCTAGTTATTTATTGATAAAACTAGATCTGTATAGATATATAGAGCAATCGCATTAGACATTAATGCCTATTATTAGATCCAATGATTTATTTAATATATTACAGGCTAATATTTTTCGATTGCCTACAATATTTTTATTTTTGATTTTTAGATCATGAATATAGTGCTATAGAAATAATTTGTAATTATTTTGTCCGTCTTTAATGTCATGACTTTAAAATAAAATATATTTAATGAGGTGTTTGAATAAATGCAAGCAACGAATTTCTGTTTTTATCTTTTGTTTTTTAAACGTTGTTTTATATTAGAAAAAATTATTTATAAATTAATCATAAAAGAAAAATATAAACATGAAAAAAGATGATAAGTACTTTAAAAAAATTTAATAAAGCACAAAAAAATATATGTTGTTGATATTATAACATTGCTACAAAACTATACAGCAGCTAAAAGTTCGATGGGAATATATTCCGTGTTTCTTTTCATACCATGCTGAAGCATTCAAAATTGTTTAAAGAAGGCAATGAAAAAGTTCCTCTCGATTAAAATTATAGATATCTATTCATTGAAGTTTTTAACAAAATTTCTTATACTTTTTCATACTTAATGAATTTTTTTAAAGTTCAGTATAGTACGAGGAGAGATCAAAAATTTCTTACCCTCACCATGTTGTAAGTGACTATCTTAATAATACTCATGCCCTTTTTGTTTTTACAGGTCGTGTTTAACCGGAGTTAGAAGCGTGTTTAGTAAAAAACAATCATCTTATTTATCATTGCAGGAATTAAAAAGGCATTAGCTACTATGTAAACATTTGCTTATTATTTGCAAACCATTTCCTAAATTACTTTTATAATATTTCATACTTTAAATTAAAATAATGTAGTAATAACCTATGTACAATGATTTAATTGTAGAGCTGATTGCATTTTTTTATATAAATTTAGAATTTTTATATATGTTTGATTATGAACTATTTGATTAGCCAAGCCAACTTAATTCCAATTAGTTGGGATAATAGACTTTCTACTGTATTTTTTTATATGGTAAAATGTTACTGTAAATGTTATATATTTTATTTCGGATAGATTCATAGTTTGAGAATCGGAGAGCGAATGAATTTGATTTGCTTAATAGATATGTAGTCGTAATAAACAATTTCTAAAAATGATAAAAGTATCTGAGAACATGTAAACAATGTTTCGTGAAATTAATTTTATGAAATGAAACATGTAATTCACACTTGGTATACCATGTAAAGATCTTGAAGATTTGCTTCTTGAAAGAATTATATAAATGCAAGGATTTTCAGTATAATTGCTTAATTTTACATTCACTTGATTTAGATTCGTTAGATTCTAGATAGTTGTTAAAGAGAAACATGTTAGTTAACTCATATCAATTCAGTTAAAAAAAAAGATTAATTTTTGAAAGAAAATACAAAATTTTTATAAATACATTAGTCAATTTTTAGTGCTAAATTAATCATATCAATTCAGTTAAAAAAAAAAAAAAGATTAGTTTTTGAAAGAAAATACAAAATTTTTATAAATACATTAGTCAATTTTTAGTGCTAAATTAGCTTATTTGGCATATTTAGATATGTACTCAAATAATGTGAATCTAACAGCTAAGGTCAAAACAATATCCTTATTTTGATCTTTGCTTAATTTCCGGCATAACAGAAAAATAATCACAATATGGAGAAATAAAAAAGAGACGGTAATATTAAAATGCTTTCTCTAATATCCAAAAGAAACTTTCGTGTGAAGTGGAAAGTGGAAGTTCGAAGTGGAGCATTTGCGATCTCGAAACACATTATTCAGTGTTACTAGCTATCTTTGACTAGAGAGAGATGAACTGGGTGAGAAACACATTTACTCCGGCTTCTTCTGATTTAAAGTTTACAATATTCAAATATACGATCTCGAAACACATTATTCAGTGTTACTAGCTGTTTTTGACTAGAGAGAGATGAGCTGGGTGAGAAACACATTTACTCCGGCTTCTTCTGATTTAAAGTTTACAATATTCAAATAAGAATGGTCTGTTTCAGTAATATCAGACTTAAAATCAAACATGCAAAGCTACTCTGGATATTTTCTATATTTTTGTTAGAGTAGAATATTCTGAAATTGCAAAAATGTTTGACAACTCTTTTGATGTTTCACTTATTCTATTTATGTTCAATTGGAATTCTCAAAACTGATAGGCAAAATAAAAAATGTTCAACTATATAACGATAAAATAACTCTGCTTATAAGATCTTTTATCGTAACAATAATCTGAAATATCACTTTGGAATATATTATTGATAATCTATTAACAAAAAAATTATTAATACCAGATTGTATCTGTCTTATGATTATTTTATTTGGCAAATTGAATCAAATAAAATATAAATCAACATATAAAAATATATATAACATATTTAAAAATCGAAATTCTATAATTATTCTTAACTTTAATGTTAGTACAGAGCAAAACAAAAATTATTGTTCAGTCACTAATGAACACTAACAAATTGAGAAAAATTGATATAAATTATATATTAAATGTCTGACATTTCAGGTATAATACCAATTGACAATCAATCTGCTTCAGTTCATTCAGAAAATATCTGACTAAAAAGAAAATTTAACTTGCCTCATTTTTAACTTCCTCACTTTTCTAGTGAATGATATTTAGAACTAAATTTTTTTGCTGAATGTTTTTCCCATCCCTTTAATAAGGAGTACACAAAGTTTCATAAATTTCTGATGAATAGTAATGACTGTAGGCAGCTCTGAATAGGGAAGCTTTAATTATGGACATACTGTATATTAAAATTACAGTCAAACCCCAATAAGACACCACCAACCATCTGGGGACAATTTTGGTAGCTAATCAGGATTGGCGGTTTATCAAAACAAATATGGTATAGAAATGAAAATGAACTCCGAATTTATTGAATTTAATAAAATACAGTATATTTATATTTAACATTTAAACTTAACATTTCTAAAAAACTGTGTACTTTACAGTATAATATATGTACAGTACCATAGAAAAAGTATGTCCATCTGCTGTTCTGATCTTCTACTTTGAGTTCTCTGTAAAACACAATGTACATAGCTTACTGTACAGTATACTTATTTGCTCGGAATGCAATAAATGATGGAAACAATCTAGTTCTTATGATCTTAAATTTTCTACAACCTAGGTATAAACCAAACTTAAAGAGCCAAATGATTAATCATTAACTCCATCTCTCCCACCCACAGGTCACAAATGAATCCAGAGAGCTTTTAATACTGTATATATAGTACTGATGAGCTTTGGGATGTGTCACCTTACATGCCCTTGGCAGATTAACAAGGACAAATACGATACCAAAAGTAGTGTTTCCAAATTCCAAACATTTTGGAACCTTTGAGAATTAAAAAAGGGAAATTGTATTTTCCAAGAATTCTCAAGAATTCCCGAAATAATCATTTTATTTAATTTTCATTGACCATTTGTGATAATCGCTATAACAGTAAATATTAATAAACAGAAAAACCATAGAGAAGGTGGGCAACTGGGGTTCATGGCACCAGTGAAGTCTTTCAGAGGTTTTAAGATACTCCTATATGTAAAAGGTTGATGCAAAAAATGAGTAAATAAAATTTCCTAAATGAAGGTTGACCGGAATTTCATAACTACTGCATCTCTTGCCCTGAGCACTAAACAGTGGTCACTATGGCATCATTTTGGCTAGGTTTCTATTATATTTCAGGTTTTCTCAAAATATAAGCAATGTAATTAATGGAAACTTTATTTAACCAAACCTTATAGTATACAGTGTTTTCACACAATATATTAACATATATCACAATCGTCAGCTGCAAACAAATTGATCGAATGTGGAATTGGTGGTATCAGCAGTCACTTTTGTGGAAATGATTCATGGTGGAGACCAGAAACAGTTTGTGTTTACACAGAGAAATATTTAATTTCACAACCCAGGATTTGACTACAATGTCATATTAAGATAAGCTACCTTAGATTTCCATAGTTCACCTGAAGATGACTTTGTAGTCAAATCCTAGATTGTGAAAATATTTTTTGTGTAAATTCATACTGTTTTCTGTTCTCCATGATCAAATGCGCTCAATTTACAAGAGCTAAATTTAGCTGATCATGTGTTATATGATTCTGGTGTCATGCATGCATTTCTAGTGGCGTGTAATATTGTAACACAATGTAACTTTAGATAGCGATAAATAGGAAAAATGTCTAAAAGATACATTGTGAGTAGTATGTTTTATTTCCCATTGTGGGTATTACTGGATTCTAGGAGCCAATTTTCCAGATTTCCTGACCAACTTTTGTCAGATTCGGGAACAGGAAAATGAAAAAAATTCCCAAGAACAGGCAGGAATTTCTTCACACCCGTTCCTGGGAATTTTTTCAACACTAGCCAAAAGGAATATTTGTTTAGATGTTTCTACTGGCAGATGGTGTCTTATTGGGGTTTGACTGTATATGATTTTTGGAGATAAGCTTTTAATAATTTTTTCAAAAATTAATAAATTAATTTAAAAAAAACTTGAAATTCAATATTAATTTTTAAATAATTGAATATTCAATTCTTTACAATTATATAAATATATAAGTCTATAAACAAATAAATATATTAATATAAATTAAATTCATTAATCATAACTTTGAAGGATACATTGCTACTGATCCCCAAAAAACAAATACAGCTAGATGTAATGCATAAGGCAACAATGGAAACAGCAATGATGACATCATACAGCCAACAGCCCTACATAAAAATTTATATTTTAATAAAATTTAAAAATTTCATTTACTTTATATAATTTTTTTCATATTTGTATATATTCATATTCTCTTCATCTATCCATCATTGCATTTTTAATTCAGTAAACCAGAACTATTTAATAATTATATAAATCATTTTAATTGAAAATTTTTTTTTTAAATAAATGAAATAGAAATTATATTCAAAGAAAATATAATACCTTCTAAAATGAAAAAAATGATTATACAGTGGTGCCTTGCAATTCGACATCCCGCAATTCGTCAATCTTGCAAATCGACAGTTAGGTTTCATGAGATGGATCATGCACGTGCATGGAATTGTGTGATGACATTTGTTATTTGTCAGTTCTTGTTGGGCTGCTTTGGTGTTTGCCATGTTGTTGGTTTTAATTTTCAATTCTCCATTTTTCAGAAAATAAAAAATTTATGCATCTGTAGTAATTATTATTTTCTTGAGTGAAATTTAGGGATACGTTCAAAAAGAAGTGAACAGAGGAATAATTCAGGAAAGAAGAAAACTTGATTGAGCATAGATAATGTGCAAAAAGGTAGAACAATTACAGATTAGCTCAAAAGTATGGCGTTCCTAGGATAATTTGGCAACGTTTTGCAACAGAAAGAGATTATGGGTGCTAGGGTGTCTGCTAGAGCAATGACGATTTCTGACAATAACAGATCTTTAATCAATGAAGAGATGGAAAAGTTGCTTCTCACTTGAATTAGATAAAGATAAGTGAAGAGAGATCCAATAACTCAGGCAATGATCTATGAGAATGCTATGTTAATTTTCAAAGAATTGCAGAAGAAAACTCCAGGATGTACCTCAGATCAAACTGAGGAACATAAAGTAAATTGAGCCTGTTATCACAGATTTAAAGGTAGAACAGGATAAAGAATACTTTATTCCAACATCCAAGGGCTAATACATAGAGTGTATTGTATATAAAATAGTGCACTTTGTAATTTAGTGTATTATACAATAATAAAATACGTATAGTAAAGTAAATAATATATTGTATCTCTCTCTCTCACTCACTAGTTAAGGAAGGAGGCTGGGGTCCGACAACAAATTAATCTATTTTCTATAGTCTTATATGGGAAATATTGTTCTGCAATTCGACATTAGTTCGGCGATGAATTAGTGTCGAATTGCGAGGCACCATTGTATATGGTATTAAAACAAACTGTGGAAAAGTACTTGATGAGATTGAAATTGCAACAGATATTCTATATATGACAGACATGGAAAATTTTAACATTAACAGTAGTGATTCTGTTGTCCTGTAGCTATTTCTTAATAAGCTTAATAACTATTTGGACTATCTATAGATTACTTTGAAACCTCTATAGATCTCTTCTCTTTGATCTATATAGATTACTTTAATTTACTAATTTTAAGTATGCTTGAACAATCTTCTAACATATAGATTTTTTAGAAGTAAAATTGAAATTCAAAATTAATACTTTAATCTTATTGATCATAGTTCTTTACAGTCTTTAAATTGTTTGAAACTGGTTTTATGATTCTATCAATCACCAAGACCAATTTTTCAGTTATACAATGTATTACATAATACATTTATATTTTAAATATTAACTTTTTGATGAGTATTGTCACTTATAGAAGACAGGGAAGATTGTATCTCAGTGTTATAGAATACTGTCATCCACAGATAATAAGCAACATATAATTTGTTAAGTAAAAACAGGAACATTTAGTCCTTTTAGTTTTCATTTCAAGTACTATTAAATCAGATCAGAATCTCTATTGTGTCAAGAAATTTCCTGTAATTCTTAGAATAATCTCTCTCATTTTTTAAAGTGTATTTATTAAAAGTATTCATTGATATTAATTAATCTGATGAATCTATCACATAAAATTTAAAAAAATTTTTAAAATTAAAAATATATTAGATTTGACAAGAAAAGTATCAATGATATATTGAAAAAGTTTGTAAACAATTTTGCAAATTTTTTCAATAAATTTATAAATTAAATTTAAGCATTTTAAATTTATGCATTTTTTATAAGAATTTTATACATATGAAAGAAGTCTTTGAAAATTTTATTACAAAATATTAAATTGTTATTATTGATATTAAAAAAAAAACATTTTTTGTGTTTTTTAAATTGTAAATAAAATATTTATCTATTTTGAGTTTGATTGGCCAAGGCTGGTGATGTTTAATAAATGAGAGGGAGAAAGAATTTGCTGTTACTAAAGTTTGTGGTTTTTACTTGATGGAAGGTTCTGTCTTTGGTAATTGTTTATTTCTTTAAAGGATAACTGATGGCAAGAAATATTTGTAACCAACAACAATTAATTTTAAGGTTGATGTTTAGATGCATTAGGTCTTGGGTGTTGGTGATTACAGCTAAATGTTCTTTTATTTACTGTTTATAGTTATTTTTTTTAAGTAATGTTGATATTTTATCTTTCTCTAGTTTACAATTGAAATATGAATAGTGTATGTACATTAGGGAATTTTCATACTGTTTAGTTATTGTTCTCTCATGTTCTCTATATTTGGTATTAAGAAATTTTTTTCCACCTATGCAATCATATGAATTTGGACAATTATATATTAACTAATAAATAATATCTTTTTTGTTAAAAATATCATAAATTTTGCTTATATTTATTATATATGTTAATTTCTGATGATGATGTTTAAATTAGAGTGACATTAATATTGGCAATTCATAACTTATATTGTAGTTGTTCAAAAATCTCTTGGATGTATGGGAAACTATAGAAGTTTTTAAAAGAAACATTAAATTTACTTTTCAAAAATTTTTGTTCCCAATTATTAACTGTTTTTAACAAGTAATTGTTCAACGCATTTTCTTTTTGAGAGCATGGATTTCTGTTTTGTTGTGTTTGATCTGTTGTTCAAGTTACAATTTTTTGGTATTTCATGATTGCAAGGTTTTTCATATTTTGAGAAACAAACTGTTCATGCATCTATTTATTATTATATCAAAGAATGGAAGTGATTTTTTATCTTCTGGTTTAAACTGAAATTTTAAATCTGTATTTATGAAATTTGTTATGCTTACTATCTTGTTTAGTGAAGTTTTCCTAATATCAAAAATGATGATAATATCGTCAATGAATCATGTGAAAAAATCAATACCTTTAATTCTGTTTAAAGATTTGACAAAAATCTTTAAACAAAAGATTTTTTCTATTTTAATTATAACAATTTTGACAATTTTAGGATCTATAACTATTCTGTCTACTTGTTTGAAAAGGTATTAGTAAGTGTAAAGTAATTATTTTTGAATGCAAATTTTTATTAAATCATTTAACCATTAGTCAACATTGTTCAAAGATTTATAAATTGCATTATGGTTGATTGAAGAATACATGTTAACTATATCAAGGCTTGCTAGTGTTTGGTTATTATTAATTTTAAAGTTAAGTATTTCTTAGTTAGTTAGTATTTTTTAATTATTATATAGTATTTTTAATTAAAAGTTGGGTTTTTATGATTTTTTCTAATTTATATTTAATGCTGGAAATTTGAAATCAAAGAGGGTTGCTATTTCTTTCCCTCTTTGTGAGTTTTGAATTATTTTATTTCTAATTTAATAATACTGTATTACTTCAAATTTAAGCCGCCCTCGAATTTAAGCTGCAGTAGGATTTTAAAATTGGAAAAAATGGGTTGCTATTTCTCCCCCTCTTTGTGAGTTTTGAATTTTTTTATTTCTAATTTAATAATACTGTATTACTTCAAATTTAAGCCACCCTCGAATTTAAGCCGCAGTGGGATTTTAAAATTGGAAGAAAAGATAATAAGATGTTAAAATATTCGCTTTGAATTTAAGCCGCACCCAAATTTTTGTCTTCAAAATTTTAATAAAAAGTGCGGCTTAAATTCGAAGTAATACGGTAATAACTATTATTCCAAATTAGCAGGTCCCTCCTATCACAATCAGAAATAATACTCTAACATTTCAAATGTGATTCATATTATCACCATACCTTATATATTTTTTGTCAAATTTACCAAGAAAATCCACCATTATAATTATTTGTGCTTTTTTTGTTTATTTGTATATATTTTCAATTATAAGAAATCACAACAAACACTTGAAGCAGAATAAATACACTATTTTATTATTAGATATATTGTAAGGACCAGAAGAAAGAAAAAAAAAAAGAAAATACCAATTTTTGCTGAGATGGGTTTGTGCGTCAGTCACCATATTGGATGAAGTGTTCACCGTTTAGGAGGGTCTGAAGTGTTTTAAAAAGTGGATTAGTTAATCCTGGATAAATTATTGCTGAATAATAATTAAGAGATTTCAACTTATATTTAAATAAATAATTTATTATTTGTTTTTGTGTTTATAATGGAATAATGATTTTATGTAAATGTGATAAGTATAAGAACTGGTGGTGTTTGCATTGGAGTTCCTCTGATGACTGTGCCGGCTGTTAGTGTTTGTTGTTCTAGTATCGTCTCTGCGTTTGCGTTGGAGTTCCTCTGATGACTGTGCCGGCTGTTAGTGTTTGTTGTTCTAGTATCGTCTCTGGTGTTTGTTGGAGTCTTCGTCTGTTTGTGAAACGTTTTTGTTTGGAAGTAAGCCAGTTGGATTTTGCTGGACTTGGTGTTGGAATATCGGCAGAGGAACTGTTGTTTGTTTGTAATTTATTTATACTAAATTTTAATGTTGAGTTAATGATTAATAAAGAAAATTAATTTTGTTAAATGGAATCAGTTGCCTCTTTTTTGAAAGATTTGACAGACCTGGAATTGAATATTCATATTAAGATTATGGTTTTAAAGTCCGAAAAAAGCACAATAAGCAGTGAAGAATATCACATTTAATGAGACAAAAACGTTTTCGGTATTGGTACTACCATCATCAGTTGTATATAAAAGAATATAACAAATTAGAACAGAACAGAGGAATTCTTTTAAATTTAAAATTAACAATCTAAAAATAGAACGTGAAAACATAATTAAAATTCTAAAAATAAACATAAACATAGATTACATAAAAATACATAACATAGTATTAAAATAAATCGTAAAAACACCGGGGGTATTGGAAAATACACATAGACCTAGGGGAAGGCAAATAAAAGTTATTATAAGTCATTGCGTAGAGCATATCTCCATGCTGCACTTAGTCCGTCAGCTTGTTGGATATTAATTACATTATTCGTCACGCTGTTCTTTAAAATTTCCATCTTCTCCACCACAGGCAATGTCTTGCGATCGTGCACATTCCTTATGATTTTAGCTTCTTTCCAGAGGACTATGTGTATTTTCCAATACCCCCGGTGTATTTACGATTTATTTTAATACTATGTTATGTATTTTTACGTAATTTATGTTTATGTTTATTTTTAGAATTTTAATTATGTTTTCACGTTCTATTTTTAGATTGTTAATTTTAAATTTAAAAGAATTCCTCTGTTCTGTTCTAATTCATTATATTCTTTTATATACAACTGATGATGGTAGTACCAATACCGAAAACGTTTTTGTCTCATTAAATGTGATATTCTTCACTGCTTATTGTGCTTTTTTCGGACTTTAATGCTAAAGGTTAAGCAGTTTTAGTGATTTCTTTTTTGATTAAGATTATGGTACGGAGGGAGTCAATGAATGTAGGGGGTGGGGTAACGAACCCTCAAGGGCTTGGCCCTCATAACATATAACATATATTACATATACTAATAATAAAATAGTGTATTTATCTTGCTTCAAGTGCTTGTTGTGATTAAGCAGCAGAACTCATTGTTTATAGTTATTTTCAATTATTGTAGCATACCATTTTTGATAAATTGATGATCATCAACGTTATATTGGAGCCATTGCCAGAAATTTTAGAGAGGCTTTCTGAACACAAGGACAATATAACCAAAGGTGTCCTCAGCACCGCTTTGGCCCAAAGAGCATACGAAAAAAACACTGTAGTCCTCTGGAAAGAAGCTAAAATCATAAGGAATGTGCACGATCGCAAGACATTGCCTGTGGTGGAGAAGATGGAAATTTTAAAGAACAGCGTGACGAATAATGTAATTAATATCCAACAAGCTGACGGACTAAGTGCAGCATGGAGATATGCTCTACGCAATGACTTATAATAACTTTTATTTGCCTTCCCCTAGGTCTATGTGTATTTTCCAATACCCCCAGTGTTTTTACGATTTATTTTAACACTATGTTATGTATTTTTATGTAATCTATGTTTATGTTTATTTTTAGAATTTTAATTATGTTTTCACGTTCTATTTTTAGATTGTTAATTTTAAATTTAAAAGAATTCCTCTGTTCTGTTCTAATTCATTATATTCTTTTATATACAACTGATGATGGTAGTACCAATACCGAAAACGTTTTTGTCTCATTAAATGTGTTATTCTTCACTGCTTAATTTGTCTCATTAAATGTGATATTCTTCACTGCTTATTGTGCTTTTTTCGGACTTTAATGCTAAAGGTTAAGCAGTTTTAGTGATTTCTTTTTTGATTAAGATTATGGTACGGAGGGAGTCAATGAATGTAGGGGGTGGGGTAACGAACCCTCAAGGGCTTGGCCCTCATAACATATAACATATATTACATATACTAATAATAAAATAGTGTATTTATCTTACTTCAAGTGCTTGTTGTGATTAAGCAGCACAACTCATTGTTTATAGTTAATTGAATTAATTAGAAGTTTATGCAGTGAAATAGTAAATAACAAATGTTTATAGTTATTTTCAATTATTGTAGCATACCATTTTTGATAAATTGATGATCATCAACTACACTGAAATGCTTTTATCTGTTATGGAAAAGGAAATAAAAAGATTTTGTTATTACTGCAATGTTGGCCTGGCTATTTTAACAACTCTCCAAACACACTCAGCTGAAAAATCCGTTATGCTCATTTTACCAAATAGAGCCATTCCAATTCCCCTATTATTATTTAACAATGCTTTTTTCATGTAATATTTTCTTATAGCAATTATTTTATAAAATCAGTTCATTATAAAAAATTTAAATTATAAATAAAAATTTAAGTTACCTGCTTCCTTCTTTAATTAAGGCAATAGCAATTCGAATACGATTACGAAGAAATATAAGGAGGAGGATAAGAATTGCTAAAACAATTCCTAAAATAATTACTGCAAAAAAAAATTATATATACATTTTATTACTGTAAATTATGATATATTGTAAAATAAATATATAAAGAGAATCAAAATGATCAAAAGTAAAATTATGATAAATGATATTATAATTTTACTTTAATTATATCAAATATGAACTATAATAAATTGTAGATGTTTAGAGATAAGATGGGAGGATGCATTTGTGTATTTGTGTGCATGTATGCACACAAATAATTGAAAGTGAGACTTTCACATAACTTTAGTTCCGTGTAAATCAGGAATACAATTTTTTAATAATACACTCAGTCCTTGATATCCTTGGGGATTGGTTTCTAGACCTTATAGATACCAAAATCCATTGATGCTAAAGTTCTTTATATCAAATGGTATAGTATTTGCATATAAATTATGCACATCTTCTTGTATAGTTTAAATCATTTCTAGATTACTATAATATCTAATGTAATATATATTTTATGTAATAGTTGTTATACTGTATTGTTTAGGGAATAATGACAAGAAAAAATTTTGATTTTGTGAAATTTTTTTTAATATTTTCAATCCATGATTCGTTGAATCTGTGGATGTGGAAACCCCAAAGATACTGAGGGCTGGCTGACTGTAATTTCAAATCAAATACTACTGAAGTTAGGTGGATTCTGATGATTGCATCTATACAATGTTATGGTGCTAAATTATTCCCCAAATGAAAGGGAGACAATCCTACATGGAAAGAAGGAAAGATGATGCTTAAGACCAACAAACAATAAACAAAATTTAAATAACTCAAATAATATGATCTCATATTTAAACCAACATGTTAAGACTTGTAACTTACATTAAATGTTTATGTTTTATATCTTTTATACCTTAAGTTAAAAAAAAGATTTGAAAATTTTTAATGTAAAGTTTGATTTATGTAAGTCAGGGTATATCTGTATTACATAGAAAAAATTTTAGGCTGTATAATGGAAACAAATATAATAAATAATAAGTAAGATTCTATTTATAATTAATGCAGAGTAAAATTTGATAATAAGCATAAATAAGATGAAATTATAATTATAATGAGCAAATATTAACTAGAAGTTATGGTTTAGGTATACTTATTTTAGAAATGTATAAACATCAAACTTTTGAGTCAAGGATGAATCAAGCTTTTCTAAAAAAAATTCAAGTTTCCAATTGAGTTTGAGTTTTAAGTTTAATGATAGTTTTATTAGATTTAAATTTAATACTCAATTCCTTTATAATGTAAGAAAAATTTATCAATATTTGAGTCTTTTTCTATATTATGCAGTTTCTATATAAATTATGCAGTTTTGAATTGATTAGCAGAATATATTTTCATGATGACTATAAGTAATAATGTCAGCCACAGTGAAACTGAGTGAGTGTGATACAATTCGTAATGGCTATAGCTTTATACATGTTAAAATAGGGCTATCCATATGGGCCAAATCTGGCCTGGAATATGATTTTTTGGCCCTTGACTAGTGAACTTTAAAATAAAAATAAAGTTGAAATAATGAAAAGAAGGCCAACAAAATAAAATTACAATATAAGAAGAATAGAATAAGGATATCATTTTATATATTAGACAAATCATTATTTTTCATTGTTGTCTAATAAAGATAACTATGAAAAATAACAATTGCATTTTACAGCATAGATGCTGGCAATATGATCATTTGAAGAAAGAGATCAGTAAGTGCTTACTATAACAACACTGATTGCAGAAGATTTTTTCTTCAAACTTCAGCTAATAAATGTCACTCAGTTTCTGGCTATGCTGACTTTTTATGCAGTGAAACACTTCAAAGATTCATATGTAATTTAAAGTTTTGGAATGGAACATGCCATCTTCTCAATGAACTGACTTGTCACATGAAATAATCTACTCTAATATCACTGATCTGATTCAAAAGGTAGGACTAAAGAATGTCTCTTATCAATAATTTATAATTTAGAAATAATTATTGTCAAATTGTAAACAGAAAATACATTAATTTTTTTAATCTATAAATCTAAAAATTGAAGTTGTTTGTCAACTTCTTGTTTTCTTTTTCAATAAATACCTCACTTTATTATACCTCGATTCCCTCGCTTTACGCAAATAATTGGTTCTATGAAATAATTGCATAACATAATCACGTAAAGTGAGTTGAATTTAGCATGGATGAGATAGGGATAGGGGTTTCTTCGGAAGGATAAAAAAAATTAAAAACTTTACACCTGTGAACAAAAGATCAAATTTTAACGAATGAATTATTTAAACTTATATAAAAACTTAACACCTGTGAACAAAATATCAAATTTTAACGAATGAATTATTTAAACTTATAAACAAAACACAAATTTTTATGACAATGGTTGGATGAATGAATTTAATTAATACAAGTCATAAATAACTAAACACCATAATTCTGACAGTCTTCAATTCAATATTGAATGCACTGGGTCTGGTGAGTGTGGATAATCACTCTCTTGCTCTCTTGAAGTCTCTGGGATGATATGCTGATAATCTTCAATTTTTGTAATGAAACAGTCAAGATTCAGCTGATGGGCAGCATTCTCTTCCTCTCTCTCTATAAAGTTCTTTGTAGCAAGCTACAGAATTCTGAATTTCTCTTGCAACTTTGGTGCTTCTAGTTTCATTTGGATCATTTTTTTCAATTATTTTGACAGCATTGTCAATATGTTTAAAAAATTCAGTCATTTGTTTTGTTGAAAGTTGTTTGATGGGCTTAGCAACGAAGGGCTTCTGACTTTCATCATTCATGTTGTTTTCTATTTCCAGAAGCTCTTCATTAGTTGAAATATGATGAGTGGTACTTTAGCAGTTCATCCACACAAGAATTTTTAAACAAATTTTTTTTTTAATTTAAAAAGTTAATTTACTTTTTAAAATCGCATTATAGCGAAAATGTGTAAAGTGAGATCACATATAACGAGGGAAACTTATAATAGAATATTTGAATGTAAATATGTATATTTTACAAATTATTCAGGAAAATTAATTTTCTTGATTACTCTGATTAATTGAGTTTACTGCATATTACCAGTACTTATAAGGTCTATGATATCAATTTTAGTATTTTAACTTACATAACATACTATATTAAACAAAAGCCAAGAAGAACCTCTGGTCACCACTATTCAAAGAAATTAAATAAAATGGCTTGGCCACCAACTTAGACACACACCCTCTGCAACTTTCAAAGCTCTGGTCCTCTATGCTCCTGAAGAAGGGAAAAGGAAAAGAGGCAGACCCCAAACTTGATATTGGCAATGCATTAACAATATTCTACAGACATCCACCCAACTCTGTGTATCTGAGATCTGTCGAGCTGCACAAGACAGAGAAACCTGGCTCTCCTTCATATCATAAACAACCTCCAGATCATATCGATATTGGCAATGCATTAACAATATTCTACAAACATCCACCCAACTCTGTGTATCTGAGATCTGTCAAGCTGCACAAGACAGAGAAACCTGGCTCTCCTTCATATCATAAACAACCTCCAGATCATATTTTGGTGAACTTAGACTTCTTACCTGTTCTTTTTTCTCCTGTTTCCCTATTTATAATTGTATATTATTATAAATAAATGAAGATGATGATTATGATGAACTTACATGGGTGCATATTTAAAGTTTTTAATTTAAATTAATTAATGCATACCTATAGCTAACCATGTGTTTTTGTTAAAATATCTTTGATCTGTATCAATTTTATACTTCTCACTTCCAGTTTCAGCATCTTTCTTATCTTGATATTGTGTGAAGCTATAATATAGCACTGTAAAAATTTCAATAAAATTAGATCTTATTCGAAAAGAAAATTATTAAGAAAAATCCTTATAAATAGCAATAAAATCAATTTTATTTAGATTAAAAATATATTATTAGCTTACTATATCCAAGAAGTCCAAGTACTATAAAAATACTGAAAACTAGCATAATTCCAGCTATCCATCTCATCAAAAATATCCAAACAAATGCAACAATTAGGGATGTGATCAATGCACTAAAATAAATTATAAAAAAATTTTTCACTAAATTTATTTTTAATAAAAAAATATTCAGAAATAGAATTTAAAATGTAAAATTTATAGAAAAAATATATTTGCTCATATTTATTATAATATATTATCTTAATGCATATACAGGTGATTCTCAGTTTATGAGTTCACACTTAATGAGATCCTCTGTTTGAGAGTTCTTTTTCAAATATGAAGTATCAAAAAAATTGAAAATATGAATCTTAATTGCAATAAATAAATGTTAAACATTCATAAAAAAAAAAACATTTCAAACCATATATAACTGGATCTGCAACAAAAACTCATTGTCTTCTATGAAACTGGAAAAATCAAAATGTCAGCTGAAAAGTGGAAGCAGTACACCCTCTGATTTTATTGGCACATTATGAAAAAACTTCCAATCCTGAATTCTGCCTAAGGCAGTAGTGCATTTGTATAAAAGCTCATCATATATATAACAACTCATTGTCTTCTATGAAACTGGAAAAATCAAAATGTCAGCTGAAAAGTGGAAGCAGTACACCCTCTGATTTTATTGGCACATAGAAAACAACTTTCATTCCTGAATTCTGCCTAAGGCAGTAGTGCATTTGTATAAAAGCTCATCATATATATAACATAAATAAGGTCCAGCATGTAAATCAAGAAATATACTTTCTTATAACTCCTTGTGTGCCAGACACTGTTTCACGTCACTGGTACTGTTGTGCCAGCCACTTTCTATAGTTAAGCCTAACAATACTGAGAAATTTATAAATCATCATATCATGCTTAATTTTTATCAAAGAAATCTGAAATAAACAAAAGTTCAAATACATAAAACTGCTTCAAAATTCATACATTGTTTTTTATGATTGAATGTATGAAATCTGAAATTCTTACAGTTTACAAGTTCCTTTTTACCAATATAATTATTTTTTATTTATAGTGGTGCCTTGGTTAACAACGGTAATCCATTCCAGGATTACCATTGTTAACCAAAACCATTGTTATCCAAGGTGCGATTCCCCATAAGATTTAATTGAAAATTGATTAATTCATTCTGGCTCCTACCGACAACCATAGTAAATATTAAAAACGGAGATAAAACTCATTTAAAATGCCTAAAAATATGGAAAATATCATTTATTTATTATATTTGCTACAAAAATAAATTTCATGAAAACAGTTTTTAATTATCAATCTCACCAGAAGGACAATTGGCATGAAAATAGTTTTTAATTATCAATCTTCACCAGAGGACAATTGGGCTCCAAAAATAGTTTTTAATTATCAATCTTCACCAGAAGGACAATTGGGCTCATTTCAAAGTTTTTTGACAAACGAACCGGTAAATACTGATTAACAACTTATAGATTCAATGATTATTATACAAGTTAGATTTGATTTTACCTTTTGATGGCGAATGAACAGTGACACGCACTCACCAATTTTTTTTTCTTCTAATGGAATGCGAAACTGCAATGTCACACCACTTGCAGGTGTCAAGTAATATATAATACAAACAAACGATAGAATCAGACTTGGTTCACAGAATTTAAAATAATAATCATCTAGAAATCATCTTTAAGAAACTAAAAACTAGTGATGTTGCACACCTATTTTTAATTAAATAATTTGTTTCATTACTATATGTTAATTATCATTTATTTAAATATATTTTTATATGCTTATAATTTTGTTAATTTTAATTATGATATTGTCAGATATGAATTGATTGTGATAAAAAAAAATAATGATTAACAACTGAGCGAGCGAATCACGTAATGCAATGATGAGCTGTTTTACAAGAACTCTATTTTGTCTGAAGTTCACATAATCAGGAGTCATTACTCAAGACATTTTTTTCTTACAGCCATTCGTCGTTAACCAAGTATGTTGTTATCTGAGGCCGTTGTTAACCACAGCACCACTGTATTTATTTATTTATTTAAAGAATATTTGTTGCATATATTCTACTAAATCTTATTCTATTTTTTTGTGATTTTTTAGGAATCCACTCAAATTATTACATCTGACAATTGTGTCTATCCTGAATAAAATAAGCCATGAATGATGTATTAGTTCCATATTGTCTTTCAAATATATATATTACTTATAAATCTAGTTATTAACATTTTTTTCATACAGCCATTCGTCGTTAACAAGTATGTTGTTATCTGAGGCCGTTGTTAACCACGGCACCACTGTATTTATTTATTTATTTAAAGAATATTTGTTGCATATATTCTACTAAATCTTATTCTATTTTTTTGTGATTTTTTAGGAATCCACTCAAATTATTACATCTGACAATTGTGTCTATCCTGAATAAAATAAGCCATGAATGATGTATTAGTTCCATATTGTCTTTCAAATATATATATTACTTATAAATCTAGTTATTATAATTCATAAAACATCGCTGCCATTCTTGATATGAAATCATTTTTCAATTTAAAGTTAAAAAAATTATGTTTACACAAATAAAATTTCATTCTTATCCTCGACAGGAATATATTAAAAAACTTATATTATTATTATATATAGTTTATATATAATATATGGTGGAAAATAAATACAGCATATTTATATTAGCATATTAGAATTTTAAAAAATAAATCTGTAAATATCATACTCATAATTACCAATATTCAAAATTTAAAAACTGATATTAAAGCATGTTATCTATTTACTCAATTCATAACTAGAAAGTCTACCTGGCTTGAAATAGTGAGCAGCAATTTTATTTTATTTTTTCAGTTCAGAGTGCTGTAATCAACCTATCTTATTCGTATACCCCACTCCTATTCTTAATCAGAATGGACGCATCCATTTTTAGCTTCCACTATGTACATCTGAACTAATAGACTTTATAACCGATTAACTTCTGGTAAGTTCAGGCCCTGCGAAGCAGGTGACTACCTTTTTGGAACGAACTGTACATAAAAGTTATAAACATAAGTTTATAGCATAAGGATCAGCTGATACATGATCCTGCACCATGTATCAGCTGTATCAGGCTTAATATCAGCAAACAATAAAGATGACAATACTGTTAATATTAGAGATACCAAAACTTTCAGTGAGCAATGGATATTATTAAATGTACACATTTTTATTTTTATTTATTCTTTCTTTTTGTTAATATTATATTATTTTATTCTATAATATGTTTTACTTATAATTATATAACTGTATTTTTCTTGTAATCACTGCATGGCAGCAAGTAATGAATTTTAAATTTTAATTGTTGTTTTACATGTATATTATACATTTTTATGAAAAACTAAACATGGACTTTTTTTTGTGTCCAAAAGTACTTTTCGAATTAGTTATTTTTTTCTGTGATCCTGGTGAGTGAATAAATTTCTTCATTTAAAAGCTCACCTACTTATCAGTTAATAATAATGAAAATAAAAATTCCAATTACAGTTATTTTTTTCTGTGATCCTGGTGAGTGAGTAAATTTCTTCATTTAAAAGCTCACCTACTTATCAGTTAATAATAATGAAAATAAAAATTCTTTAACATTTATGTCATAAATTATTTATAATTATAATTTTTTTGATTTTAAAAGGCTATATTTTCATTTCTTTATAAAAATAAATCATTGTTTGATCATAAGATATTGATTCTGTTGGCCTTTACTTAATTTTATTGTTGGTCAAATTGCATTGGTGAGAATGGAACTCCTGATTTAACATTACATCTATAGAAAATTGATTGCTGAATTGTAACTTTTTACTTTACAAGTACATTCCAGGAACGAATTTTCTTGTAAAGTCAGGAACTACCTGTATTACCCTGTATAATTTAGAAACAGAAATTAAAGAAAAAGTTATGCAGATGTTATATATGCAAAAAATGTCACATATAAACAAATCTTCACATGTAAAGATCAACAAATTATTATTTTGAAAAATTAAATATTAGCATGTCATATGATAGTCTATTTAGTTACTTTAATATAGGTGTACAGAGAGCTTAACTTACAACAGCAATTATTAATAATGTCAATTTGTTTAAAGTAATTATCATCATGATTTTGTAATAATGGTAATCATATTGGCTTGCAATGCTTCTTCAGTTTGCTGTTTCACTTCAATTCAATAATGTTTTCCAAACTAACTTACAACAGCAATTATTAATAATATCAATTTGTTTAAAGTAATTATCATCATGATTTTATAATAATGGTAATCACATTGGCTTGCAATGCTTCTTCAGTTTGCTGTTTCACTTCAATTCAATAATGTTTTCCAAAATATCAGCAAAGATATTGCACATTATAAAGAACATTCAGCTTAATAAAAGCATTTGCACAAGCTTTCAATTAACAAGATATCAAATACACACAAGAAACTGCTCTCAAAGGCTATTAACTTAAATGTACAACAAACATAAGCACTTGATAAGCAGTCCAAAATTATAAGCAACATAAAATAATTCTTTAATAAGGAACGTTTTTGGCCTTATATGGCCCTCATCAGCTTTAAACTTAAATACATTTTATAGAACAATCAACAGTTAAAATAAATATTGATGTTCTAGAACATAGAACATCAATATTTTTTTTTGAATTTTGTTCTATGTTCTAGAACGTCAATATTTATTTTAACTGTTGATTGTTCTATAAGATGTAAATAAGTTTAAAGCTAATGAGGGCCGTATAAGGCCAAAAACATTCCTTATTAAAGAAATATTTTATGTTGCTTATAATTTTGGACTGCTTATTAAATGCTTACATTTATTGTACATTTAAATTAACAAGATAGCTTGCAGTAAAGCAATTCACATATCATATCTGAATGATCTGATCTTTCAAATTTTTCATTGTTCAGACCCGTTCACTAAACTTCAATATTCATCTTTCTTAGTTGACTTTATTATAAATTTTAGCCAGCTTGTGGTGAATACTGAAATAACTACTGTCATATTTAACACTTGTAAGATTCAATGGCATAACTAAATCAATCACTAAATTTCCTAATTACATTTAGTGCTCCCTGGATATAATGCTGCTATTTATACTGCAAATTTGAATATATCATAGGTCTTTCCTGTTCTCTGTCCATCTGAAAGAGATTCTGAGAAAAATATAATACATAATCGACATGCTTCCACATTGCAAACATCTTGCTGCCATCTTTCAACAAAAAGAAAAACCAGAATTAACAATATTTTCAGAACTACCATCATCATATACTGTATATTAATAGTGAAATATAGCTGTCTGACTGAATGTCCCTTTTGCAATTGAACTATGTACCTATTTTTATAAATAGGATATCATTAAAAAGGTTTAATCCTCTAATTTCTATAATGGCCAAAACTTTTTTTTGCAATTGAACTATGTACCTAATTTTATAAATAGGATATCATTAAAAAGGTTTAATCCTCTAATTTCTATAATGGCCAAAACTTTTGTCATCATTAATAATTTAAAAATTAAGGAACAAAAATTAAATTAAAATTGTAGTTCCTCTAAAAAGATAAAATCCACAGGTGTTAAAATTCAAAATAAGCTGTTCCATATTTAAACAAATATTGAAAATGACTGCAAAGAGCAATATAATCAATAAATGAAGAATTTAGGTTTTTCTTTTTTTAACTTAAAATAAATTTATTGAAGTGCATTCAACCCTCTGGGTCCTCGTCATCAATCTCTTCAGCAATCATTCAGAATGGCAATCATAAAAACCAATATATTGCTTTTTTATGATTGTCATTCAATCGTTCCTATCCATCCTATCCATCTATCAGGAAATGTTTCGTCTAAATATTGGAGTACTTGATGTCCAAAATGGGGTGGTGCTCCATCTTGTTGGAACCATATGGTATCTGCTGGCAGATCAAAATTTTCATAGTTCAGGAAGATTTGCTTTAATCAGGATATAACTTGTTGCAAAAGTTGTAGATATCTCTCAGATGTTAAATTGCCATTGAGGAAAAATGGACCTACAACATGCTGACCAATGATGCCACACCAAATAATTTTTAGTGGGCACTGGGTGTGGACTCCCTTCATCCAATGTAGATTAATGTCTGACCAGAATCTACAGTTATGGCATTTATTCATTTAAATAAAAAGTATATTCATCAGAAAATAGCACATGGTTAATGAAGTTACCATTCTTGGTTATCCTGTGCATCATTGTTTCACAAAATTCAATCTTCTGGTCAAAATCATATTCACTCAGTTCTTGCAGCAAGTGCATCTTATAGGGATGGTACTTTCCTCGTTTCAATATTTTTTGTATTGATCCTCTACTTATATCATGGTTCAATGCTAACTGCTGTATAGAACATCTTGATTTCAGTATCTTTTGTATTGATCCTCTACTTATATCATGGTTCAATGCTAACTGCTGTATAGAACATCTTGGATTTTCTATCACGTCTAACATAACTGACAATGAATTTTTGTCATTAGTAATGCTGTTTAGCTGTCCAGATTTTGGTCGATCTTTAACACTCCCAGTTTCATTAAACCTCTGCAATATCTTTGAAACAGTTAATTTGAAGATGGGCTTTTTGTCAGGGTGAATTTCTTTGAAAAGAGTTACTACTTCAGCAAAGTTTCAGCACCTCTCAGCATAACCAATCATCATTAATATTTCTATCCTCACTTTTTCAATTAAATGAGCCATTTTTAACAATAATTATTGCACAGATACTGTAAACAGTAATGATGAATTGTAGAAACGTTAGTATGAAATAAAGTACACAAAAATAAACAAAAACCATAAAATCAGTGTAATTTAATATTTGAACAAGAAGAGAATATTTGTTGTAGAACAGGGTCCCCTTGCTAAGCAAACTTCCAATACCAGCTGACAATCTGGCCACAGAGAAGCATTAGCAGCGATTGCGATGAATGAACCATCGTTAAGAAAACACATTGTAGTAGAGTCAACATGGGTCTTTTTTGGGGTTTTTCTAAAAGATAAGATAGGCATGTACTATATCACTGAATTCAGGATGAAATACTCTTTTCAAACATGGTCAAATTAACCCCTAGTGCCTTTTAAAAAAGTAACGTTTGCATCTCAAAAACAAATGACAATATAAAATTGAAAAAATAACATAAGCATACCTAATATCATGCCAAATTTCAAAGAATTCTGATAAACCGTTTTCAAAATATTTAGCCATTTCCATACATTTTAGTCACTCTATATATCAGGAATGGCCAAACTTAATGTCACTACAAACCACATAGGAGAATCTCAAATACTTGAGAACTGCATTTTCTTTCCAGATCAATGAGAACAGCATCAGTTTTTCAGGTAATCTTAATAATGATTTCAAAGATTGTTTATTTCAGATGCATTTATTTTGTATAGATGCATCCTACTTTTTACAATAGATTAATATTATTTTTTTATCTGTTATTTGTTTAACGTAAATAAATATTTGCTTCATATTTGACTTTCGTGGTATGAAGCCACATTGAAGGGACCAAAGAGCCACATGTGGCTCACAAGCTGCAGTTTAACTACCCCTGTTATATATATTAGTCATGGCATGAAATAAAACTTTGAAAACAAATGATATGCAGCATATAATGCTATTCATATTATAAGTAAATAATACTTTCTGCTAAAAAACTAGTTTTAAGTATCTTCAGCTTCTTTTTTGGAATCAAAGCTGACAACTTTATAAATTACATGGAAAATTATTAAAATATATGATTTAGTTAATTTTTGGTCTATTAATATTGTATATAATAAATTCTAATAGAAATATATCTTAAAATTCATAGCTGAATTATATTAATATGCTTACATTAATATAAAATAGTTTTAAGTATCTTCAGCTTCTTTTTTGGAATCAAAACTGACAACTTTATAAATTACATGGAAAATTATTAAAATATACGATTTAGTTAATTTTTGGTCTATTAATATTGTATATAATAAATTCCAATAGAAATATATCTTAAAATTCATAGCTGAATTATATTAATATGCTTACATTAATATACTCTTCCAAATAACTTTAAGATCTTGAAATATTTTTACTCCTGTTTCTTTTGCACTAATAAATTTTTCAAGTTTTCTATAATATATTAAATAAATTTTTTTATTAAACTGTACTTTTAATATTTATTTTTCTGTTAAAGATATTTTTATTTTTGAAATCTATTATTTGAAAGTTTTCCATTAAAAATATTTAAATTTAGATATTTACTTATAATTAAAATTACATACTTAGAACCTTCTTGCAAAACTTTAGGCTTAATTATATTATCATCTTCATCTTTAATGACAATATCAGATTTGATTGGAAGTGGAATACATCTATGAAGTACTATAATAAAATTATCATAAGTTACTTCTAAAATCTAATTAATATTTTATTAAAAATATATATTTCATTTAAAAAAAAATTACTACTACACAGAAATCTACAATAAATAAAAATTTGCTTCAACAACATATATTGATCTGGATATCAGTTTATTTAAACAATAGAATTCCATAATCTGGATTCCATTAATTTGGATTTCCAGTTTATTCAGACTGATTTTAATAATCTTTAATTAAAATAAATATTTAAAAATAATTAAATGAAAATGAAACAAACAATTCAACAGTCACAAATATAATATTTTTGTAACTATAAACAAATGAGTTCTGCTGCTTCTAATAACACAAGAAATCACAACAAGCACTTGAAAAAGGATAAATACACTAATTTATTGTTAGATATATATAATATGCACTACATATACTAATTAAACTACTAATAATCTTCAACATTTTTTTAAGCGAAAAAAATATAGTTTAATAACTATTAAAGATCTTTCGGCTTAATGAAGCCATCATCAGTAATAACACTTTTAAATAAAACAAATTGGAACAAATTAAATTCTTCGAATACAAGAACAGTAGATTAGAACATAGTATAATATTTAAAATAAAATTATAATACTAAATATAAAAATAATAAAATATGTACATAAAAGTAAAAAATTTACAAATAATAGACTAGCATATATGGATATTAACAGTAATGTTAAAAATATATTATAAAGTATCCCATATAGGTGGGCTAGTTTCAGGGGGGTTATCATTAATCACGTGACATTTATTACAGTATTTACAGTATTGTTACAATACATTTATTACAGTATTGTTTTAAAACCATAGCCTCAGCATACCTAATATACAATAAATTATTACATATTCGTAAATAATCTTCAACATTTTTTTGAGCGAAAAAAATATAGTTTAATAACTATTAAAGATCTTTCGGCTTAATGAAGCCATCATCAGTAATAACACTTTTAAATAAAACAAATTGGAACAAATTAAATTCTTCGAATACAAGAACAGTAGATTAGAACATAGTATAATATTTAAAATAAAATTATAATACTAAATATAAAAATAATAAAATATGTACATAAAAGTAAAAAAAATAGTTATTAAACTATATTTTTTTCGCTTAAAAAAGTGTTGAAGATTATTTTTATTAGTAGTTTAAATAAGAAGCGAAAGTATTTTAAATTTATTTTACATATACTAATAATACAATTGTTTTCCGGAAACGTTTTCGGCCTACTATGGCCCTCCTCAGCTGGTAATCTCAAGACTAGTGTTTCTGATTTCCCGGGTTTTTTCATTCCTGGGAATCCTGGGAATGCATTAAAATTTAATAATATCTAAAAAAATGGTTATTTCTAATTATTATCAATAACAAATACACAAAAGAAGGATATTAATAAACTCCAAAAATTATATTCCTTTATATATGACTAATTTACAATTCGAACTACAAAATACAAAGAGTGGTTATTTATAATTATTATCAATAACAAATACACAAAAGAAGGATATTAATAAATTCCAAAAATTATATTCCTTTATATATGACTAATTTACAATTCGAACTACAAAATACAATGAAAATATTCATCATTCATTCTTAAAGTATGATTTGAGGAAACATAAGCACTCTTATCGCTCAGCCTAGTTCTTAGCTTTGTTAATAAACAAACTAGCATTCACTTATTCTTAATGTATGATTTGAGGAAACATAAGCAATCAATGCTCTTATCACTCAGCCTAGTTCTTAGCTTTAATAAGCAATCAATGCTCTTATTGCTCAGCCTAGTTCTTAGCTTTTTAATAAGTAAACCAACAGCAAGAAAATGTTCTTTCTGCTTCAACTGATGGAGGAATTGTTTTCAAAGCCTGGCCCAGTTTTATAATACTTGATGATTGATTTCCTGTTGAGTCAAATAACTGTGATTCTTGCTTCGCAACTCGCTCAAGCTAGAACTCAGGCTAGTTGAACAACATAAGATCTTTGTCTTTGAGTGGATTGCTTTTTCTAATTTTATGTTCAATATCATTAGTTTCTCTTCCAAATTTCCTACGTTCTCTTCTTCACAAGTAGGTAAGCGGATTGCTTTTTCTAATTTTACGTTCAATATCATTAGTTTCTCTTCCAAATTTCCTACGTTCTCTTCTTCACAAGTAGGTAATTCACAATCACTTTTTGAATTACCTATTTAACATTTTAAATAAAATTTAATTTAAAATATAATGCAAATTTTATGTTGGCTTCATAGAAGGAAAAGAAGTAAACAAATCAACCAAGTTGCCAACACGTATCATACTCACAGATCAATTAAATATAATCCGTGATCAGATGTGAGTGCAACTCTTAGTAAACCATGCCCACATGCTTTTCCATATTGCCAATTATCAAATTCTTTTATAAATAACTTTCGAACAGTCTTCGGGATCATATTTAATTGTATTTTATAATTTTTTGTATCTGCGTGTTAGTACCTGGGAATTCCAAGGAACCAACTATAATTCCCGGGAATACAAAAAGTGTGAAAATCTTACAATTTCCCAGGAACCCAGGATCCCAGGAAAGTAACACTACTCAAGACTCGCTTGAGATTACCAGCTGAGGAAGGCCATAATAGGCTGAAAATACAATTATTTTCTGGAAACGTTTTCGGCCTACTATGGCCTCCTCAGCCGGTAATCTCAAGTGAGTCTTCAGATTACCGCTGAGGAGGGCCATAGTAGGCCGAAAACATTTCCGGAAAACAACTATATTATTAGTATATGTAGTGCATATTATATATATCTAACAATAAATTAGCATATTTATCCTGCTTCAAGTGCTTGTTGTGATTTCTTGTGTTATAATATTTTTGCTAACAAAAAATGAAACTGTTAAGATAAAAAAGAGAAAAACTAATGATGGATGAACATCACAGCATGAAGCAAAATTGTATGTACTTTCTGTAAGACTGTGTTCATGAAAATATTGCTTCTGCAGTCAGCAACAGTATTTTCACATATTCATTTTAGTCTTCGTTTTCTCATGAAGTGTACCAGACAAAGAGTTATTTTGTGATATTTTCTATATATTTCATTATTTTTTTGTTTTTATAGCTGTGCTGTTATAGTAAGGTTGTCACTGAACTAAACTCATATAAAAACTGAAAAATATAAATTTAACAGTCATAAACAGAACTTTCACTAACAGCAAATGAAATTATAATGACAAACAATAATGACGTGAAACGTAGAGGAAGATCACACAAGAAAACAGAATGTTACCAATACTTACAAAATAACAATACAAACTATCCAGTGATAAACTAGCAGATATACTTTTCAATATAATAACAGTTCATTTGCATATTTATAAGTTATATTGCAAAATTGACTGTTTCCTAAACATCAATCATTATATCTAATAGGAACAACTTTACAAGAATTTAGTCTAGTCAGATTTTTATAAAATTTATAAATAATTTCAAAGTTTAAATCTAACACTATCAAAAAGAAAAAATCAGAAATTGGAAAAGGAATGAAAATTTTAGATCTAACTAACAATACAAACGATTATCTTAATGAACTTAAAATTAATGAATAAATTGTCAAAACAAAGTTATATAATAGAATTAATTTATACAATCAGAAATTGGAAAAAAAATGAAAATTTTAGATCTAACTAACAATACAAACGATTATCTTAGTGAACTTAAAATTAATGAATAAATTGTCAAAACAAAGTTATATAATAGAATTAATTTATTCAAAAAATAACACTTACAATTCAGAATTAGATAAATCAATTTATTTCAAACAAGTACAACCAAAACAAATTAATAGTAATAACCTGGTTTTATTCCCACAAAAAAAAATATCAACAATAAATTTATTAATCCATACAATAATTAAATTTTAAAAATAAATTAATCCAAACCTCTATTTCTGATATAGAAAAAGTAATCAAATTGGTAGAATTCATAGATAAAGGACTTAAACATCATTAATACTTATGCAATCACTTCAATGGGCGTTCAGGTTTATCAGATTTAAATAGAAAGTTTTCACAAGACTTATATGTAACTTACTTACATAATAATTCATGTAATAATTATATTTTTGGTTTCTAAATATCTTAATATTTCATGTTAATCTCTTTACAAAGTATTATTATAATTAATTCTCTATGATAAATCAGAGTAAAGCAAGTGGTTTTTTATAATTAATTCTCTGTTGATAATCTATTGGAAAAAAAATTAATCTTTAACTCAATTTCTGAAAGCATCATTTGGCCTCTTTACAAAGTATTATTATAATTAATTCTCTATGATAAATCAGAAAGCACTATTTGCTAATAGTGCTTTCTGATTTATCATATACAAGTAAAGCAAGTGGTTTTTTATAATTAATTCTCAGTTGATAATCTATTGGAAAAAAAATTAATCTTTAACTCAATTTCTGAAAGCATCATTTGGATCAATATCATCATTATTTAAACTAAGTGATGATGCTTTTTTAAGATAATTTGTTGAAAAAACAATAGTTCTGTCCTGCAATATGTATTTTCTAATAATGAGGCCTAAAGGAATGAAAGTTAACTAAAACTTTTAATAAATATAATACTCATAAAAAATAATATAAAATAAGATAGAAGACTTATGTTAAATAGAATAATTTCAAATTAAATTTCTCACAATATAAGTTAATTTATATTTTAATGTAAATGATTCAAGATGGCTACCATTGTTATAATTCACAAATGACAGCTCAGATTACTATAGAGTAACACATTGATTAACAATCAATATATTTCTGTAATTAAATTAATTAAACAGGAATGTTGTATAATTCTTCTGCAAAACAGTCAAAAAGTCTGACTCAAAACAAAGATAATGGCTGTCACTATCATTGCTGTTTAAGATAATCACTGACATGAATAAAGATGGCATGGTAGATGTATAAAATCACTTTTTTCATTATCACAAAACTATCTAATGGGAAAAATTCAAACAACTTTTTAAATTTTATTGTTATAATTCACAAATGACAGCTCAGATTACTATAGAGTAATACGTTGATTAACAATCAATATATTTCTGTAATTAAATTAATTAAACAGGAATGTTGTATAATTCTTCTGCAAAACAGTCAAAAAGTCTGACTCAAAACAAAGATAATGGCTGTCACTATCATTCCTGTTTAAGATAATCACTGACATGAATAAAGATGGAATGGTAGATGTATAAAATCACTTTTTTTCATTATCACAAAACTATCTAATGGGAAAAATTCAAACAACTTTTTAAATTTTAAACATAATAATAATAATAATAATAATCCCTCCTGAATCCTGCTAAGCTGATGCTCAAAGTGATGGAGGGGTGTATGTGGATAGAGTAAGCGATGCAAGTCAGAAATCCTTTTCTGGTACGGTCACCCTGGGCTAGAAGGCTATTCCACTAAGCTCAGCTAAATGCTAGCAGGTGTCCCCACCTCGGTGGTGTTTTTTTCTAGTTTACTATGATACAAGCAGAAACGAAAGCACACCGGCTCGGATGTCGCCCGGGTTAACAAGGTCCACACCTGTGAGTTACGAAAGCATACCGGCTCAGATGTCTCCCGGGTTAACAAGGTCCGCGTCTGTGAGTTAGGCAGCTCGGACGTCGCCCGGGTTAACAAGGTCCACGTCTGTGAGTTAGGCAGAGGCTCAGTAGTCTCCCTTGGCCACTGGTGGCAAAAGCAGCATCAACCCAAGCCTGCCTACAGTAAATCTCCCTTGCCACTGGTGGTGAAAGCAGTACCAACCAAAGTCAGGTTACTGTAATACAAATACCTACAGTAGGGAACGGGTCACCACATCAGAGCCCAACCAGCCAAAGTGTTCCCTGGAAACTCAAACCGAGACCACCAATGTGCCAACGCATGGAAATGGACAACAAAATTCAAGTACATAATACACAATCACAAAATTAGAAACTAACATTACAGGGTACAGAAGGGAATAATTACAAAATTAGAAACTGACATTACAGGGTACAGAAGGGAACTCTGACAAAAGTTAATGTAGATACCCAAACATCACAGTTACAGAACAATGATCAAAGAAAAACCATCATCCACAGAAACTTATACCACACAGTACATTAGAAAGCATTAAAACTCAGGTAGCACAACATATATCACAAGCTGACAAATTCACATGTAGATACCCAAACATCACAGTTACAGAACAACGCATAGATCAAAGAAAAACCATCATCCACAGAAACTTATACCACATAGTACATTAGAAAGCATTAAAACTCAGGTAGCACAACATATATCACAACATGAAATTGATTAAAGTTCAAATAAATCATGTTTATGCAAATAAAATTTCATTCTTATCCTTGACAGGAGAAAAACTCTATATATAGTTTATATATAATATATGGTGGCAAACAAATAACGATATATTATTAGCATATTAGAATTAAAAAAATAAATTTGTAAATATCATACTCATAATTATCAATATTCAAAATTTAAAAAATGATATTAGATCGTGTTATCTATTTACTCAATTCGTAACTAGAAAGTCTGCCTGACTTGAAATAGTAGCAGCGATTAGTTTTTTTCAGTTCAGTGTTGTAATCGACTCATCACATTTGTATACCCCACCCCTATTCTTAGTCAGAACAGACGCATCCATTTTAGCTTCCACTATGTAGGTTTGAATTGACAGACTATAACTGATCAACTTCCAGGAAGCTCAGCCCCTGAGAAGCAGGTAGCATAGTGAGCATTCTTTTTGGAACAAACTGTACATACAATGATATACAGTCTTGTGTTGTTAAACCTATCAATCATTGGAACAAAGTGTCTTTTGTTTCAAATTAAAATCAACAATTTTTTTTAATTTCACAATTAATATCTGTATTAATTTTTGTATCATAGTATGAAACTGATTCAAGATAACTTTTTTGTCTCAAAACAATTGCCATATTTTTTTACTGATAATATCTGTCTGAATTTATTAAATTTTAGAAATCTGGAATGATGCCACTGCAACAATTGATGCTTATTCTTGGATATCACAGAACAATTCTATATGTCATCTCTTGAATTGCCTTTTCTAAACACCACATGTGGGTGAGACATGTGATCAACAATAATTTTGTTGATCACAGTTTATTCCAAAAAGGTGTTCACATAAGTGGAAGATGTACAGCTTCCTTACAAAACTTACAAACCAAAAGATTAATTGATTCAGGTGCAAATTCGAGCTTGCAGAGCTTTGGATGATTTCACTTATTTTATCTAAACAATAGAATTACAAAAGGCTTAACAATAGATATTCAATAATTTTGTCTGAAAACTTATAGAGCCCATCATAGGCTGCCAACACCCATGAAGGGTCAACTGGATGGTTGAAGGATGGGTTCAACGGGCCAGGCTCGGACCACTCCTGAAAAACTGCAGGTGTGGGACCTAGATTCTCCAGGGTGGTAAGCCACAGCTTTACCACATGGTCATTCGTCCGACTTTTGTGTTTTTAACTATAGATAATTGCATCATCACAGACCTAATGGTGAGAGGAAGCAAATTCTATGGCCTGACACTTAAGTTCTAAAGGTACCAAACTAAACAGTTTCAACCTATATTATATAATTAAATCCTGATTTTTACCTTCTTGGTCTCTTCTGCTTGTTCTTTACTTTCATTTTTCTAGTAGGTTTCTGAAGTATTTTTCTTTGTGCAATAAACACCACATGTTTCCCACTAAATTTTTTTTCTAATTCCCTTACAAGTCTTGTTTGAATTTTTTGAAATGACCTCAATTGAGGTACAGGTACAAAAATTATAAGGGCCTGAAAGCATACATAAAATCACATTAAAATAGATTATAATCATTATGAATTTTCATATTTCAAAGATTTACCTTTGTTCCATTTACATCTATTTCTTTAGCTCCAGTAATAATGAGTTCTCTTAACTGAGCTTTCAGATCACTGTTCATTTCCAAGTCCAATAGTGCCTAAAATAAATATTTGCTTTTATTAGATAATTTCTGTATTTATAAATACTAAAAGTCGGTTATTTTTAACTATCAAAAACTGATGGAAAAAAGACTAATAAAAACTTAAATCTTAATTCAAATTTTGTGAATTAAGTCTTCTTGACATCTATAAATAATCATTAAAAGAAAACACAGTCAATTCTCAGTATTCACATATTCGACTATTTGTGAAAATTTATTTGTAACCACAAATTCAATTTTGTGGCACTTTCATGCTTATTTGCAGATTTTCATTGAACAGAGAAAATACGGTTATAAATGTTACTCTTACTTGTAGTTTCTGTGTCATTCTGCTTGAAAAGTTTCATTACCTATCTATGCTTATTCCACAGATCACAGGTAGGCCAAAAGCCTGTTCTTATCATCTGCAGGTCCCATAGAATAATGTGGCCCTATGCTTAAACGTAGCCTCAAATTTAGGCACTTAACTTCTTGTGCATTTGTTCCTTATGCCGAGATTTTAAAAAATCTGAGGAAAAAAGAGAGACAGACAAGGCTGACACAGTTTTTCAATACAGTTCAGGAAGACAATGTTTCAGCTGCCACATCAAACAACTACCCATCAAAACTAAGATTTTATTTACTACAAAGTTAGTGTTTTAAAAAATTAAATAAAGATTTTACTGTAATTATTTGTAAGTAATACACATTAAATAAGGTGTCTTTAAACAGAAAAATACAGATAAAGCAAGGATGAAAATGTTGAGAAGAAAAGTTTGCAGGAACCCAACTCTATATTTCCCACAGCCACAATGGTTCAGTATTTGCGAAAATTTTACAGAATGTAACTACTGCGAGTAATGAGAATCGACTGTATTACTGTTTCTGTGTAAATGACTGTGGAAAGCTGTATATAAATCTTCAGACTACATTTCTTAAATCTCTAATTCACTTCTTTTTAAAAATTCAATATGTATTAATAGTGGTAAATCTATTAAAATCTTAAATGAGACCATAACACATTTCGTCAATAACAGACACAATGAATTGGATTATTTTTTAGACCAGTTTTTTTTTATTGATACAAGCCAGTATGTAGATTGGTTAATGTGTATTACATGAATATGTAACACAATACTTATAAACATTCAGAAATATCAATTTGCCATCAAAATTAATATGAAATTAAAAATTCAAATTTTGTAATATGTCTTCCTACAACAATTAATTTTTCTTTGATGTTTGATTTTATTATAGCATCAAACAGAAATAATTGCATATTTCAATTCATAAATCAAATCACAAACCTTTACCATATTCCTGTTAGAATATCAAAATTTATAAGTCACATATGTAATTACTATATTTGCTTGGAATCAGTATATTTTTTTACCAAATTCTACAACCTTGGTATTTAATCATTACTTTTAAATATTATCAGTAATATTACATAAGATAAATATATAAAAGAGAAAATATTATTACATTCATAATATGTTTTATAGTTAACAATTTTCTGAATTATAAATTTTAGAATGTTCATTATACTTTTTATATCTGTAAACATTGATTATAACTTATGAGGCTTTGAATTGAAACCAAAAATCAAATCTGTTTAGAATTCAATCCAGCTTTTGTAATTTTCTTCACATAATTTGTTGACAGCAGCAAAAGATTTAATTTACAATTTAAAATAATAATGTATGAGAATATTCAGTTCACACAAAAAGTATAATTAGGCTTACAAAATAAATTACAGAATTGTATGCAAGATTATTACTACTGTATTTTAAAGTATGAAGTAAAATACAAAATTTTAGAAAATGGTTTTTAAGTAACAACCAAACACAGTCCAGATACTAGCTAAAGTCAATCTCTGATTTTTGAATCCTGTAATGACAAAACTATTTCTATGCTATATTGCATATATCTTCAAATAAACAATTGGAAATAAATGAATTTAAGAGGAAATAATAATATTTCAGTACAACAATCAGTGCTGCCAAAAAATACGACAATAATATAAGAAATGGTAAAAATATGCATAAACACTGTGCGCATAGTTAAACTTTGATTAAAATATACTAAAAGAAAATACTGCACTTTATTTGGGCAGCAATGATTTGGATAACTAACTATACTTGATGACAGCATCAGAAGGCAGTACTGGGTCTATGGGAAAGCCAAAGTTCACTTATATCAATATGCTGATGATACAGTCCACTAAATTATTTTCAATCTTACAGTAAATTACCATAAAATAATGACAATTTTGACAAAAAAGCTATAACCTTCAAATAAAATTACGATTTCAATATGATTTTAACATGTAGTAAATTATCTGTGTATCTATAATATATATGATGATCAGGTTGTGAGGTGTTATGGACGTTTAAGAGAACTTTACCCAGAGAGGAGGTGATGTGGGGAGGCCGCCATTTTGTTCCCAACTGGGCAACGTTTATCGGTGTTTTCCAGTTGTTTTTTGTAATAACATTATGGACTTTATTTCAAGAATTATTAATATGTTTGAGCATTAAAAACGTCAATGGACGTAATGTTTGGATTCAATTAATGAAGTTTTTGCAACTTTTGTATTTTTATGCTAATGGTTTGGATTTTAAAAGGCTTCCCGTCGGAGGGCGTGTGTGCTCTTTCTCTTTTCTGGTGGATGTCTGCGGCGACGAGTGACTTTTTTCTTGACTGTTGGATGATACTCCTAATACTTGTTTTTGGAAACTGTAATTGTGAGGCCGCAACCGTAAATACTGCTATTCAAGGAATATTCTTGGTTGTGACTGGTAACTAAGTATTTACTTTTTGTAGAGAGAGAGAATTCTGTTAACTTTTTTTTTTAATACGTTGTTAAATTGTAAATTATTGAATACTAATAAAAGTTTGCTATGGCAAGTGGTTTTGAATTTTTGAATACTGTCCTGAATTGGGCCGATAAACGAGAATTAAATGTACACTTTAAAATTTTTACGTCTAAACGTACAGATAGCGAGGGGGAGTGGCGTCAAACCTTGGACAGGTGTCGGAGTGAAACGCCGAACCTGTCAACTGGCGCCCGAACAGGGACGCCGTTTTCGCCCTCGAATTATCAATGTACCCATCAGGACTGTAGCTGTTATTGCCGTCCTAGACATCGTTGCTCAAAGAAACGTAGAGTTCATAATTTAGCTTGTTTTTGTGATATATTTCCAGGTAATGGTGACCGACTCCGTGACTCCGATGAAGTACCAGTGGTTGACACTCACGTCTCAGAATTGGTTAAGGATGAAACGTTGTTATAGGAAACGAGATGGTTCCCGAGAGACGGTTTTGATGAAATTGGAAGAAGTGAGGCAGAGCCAGTTAGAGTGGAAACTCCGTGTTGGTGATTTTGACTGTGCAGGATGGAGGTGGTTAGGCATCGCTGGGGGCCCGTTTTTGTTCCCAGCGCCGGCCTTTTGGTGGTGGGTTGTGAGGTATTATGGATGTTTAAGAGAACTTTACCTGGAGAGGTGATGTGGGGAGGCCGCCATTTTGTTCCCGACTGGGCAACGTTTATCGGTGTTTTCCAGTTGTTTTTTGTAATAACGTTATGGACTTTATTTCAAGAATTATTAATAAGTTTGAGCATTAAAAACGCCGATGGACGTAATGTTTGGATTCAATTAATGAAGTTTTTGCAACTTTTGTATTTTTATGCTAATGGTTTGGATTTTAAAAGGCTTCCCGTGGGAGGGAATGAGAGCTCTCTCTCTCTTTTCTGGTGGATGTCTGCGGCGATGAGTGACTTTTTTCTTGACTGTTGGATGATACTCCTAATACTTGTTTTTGGAAACTGTAATTGTGAGGCCGCAACCGTAAATACTGCTATTCAAGGAATATTCTTGGTTGTGACTGGTAACTATAAGTATTTACTTTTTGTAGAGAGAGAGAATTCTGTTAACGTTTTTTTTTAATATGTTGTTAAACTGTAAATTATTGAATACTAATAAAAAGTTTGCTATGGCAAGTGGTTTTGAATTGTTGAATACTGTCCTGAATTGGGCCGATAAACGAGAATTAAACGTACACTTTAAAATTTTTACATCTAAACGTACAGATAGCGAGGGGGAGCGGCGTCAAACCTTGGACAGGTGTCGGAGTGAAACGCCGAACCTGTCAAGGTGTGCAATGATATTTTGCAAATTTCAATCAATTCTAATAAGTTATAAAATGGTGAAGAATTGTAATTTTTAAGTCATTCTCAAAAAAACTGCATGATTAACTGACAAATGAAGTAAATTGAATTGAATGTTTATTCGAAATTGAAAACTGTAAACCCAGAGGCACAATAACAAAAATAAACATAGTTCTTACTGATGGCTATTTACATTGAAATTGACTGTTCCATGCAAATTAATACTGTCAGAAAAGTCGGTAATACGCTGCTTCCACAGACTTAATACTGCCTTTTGATGCTGTCGTCAAGCATAGTTTGGATAATCACTATTTGATTTTATTTGTATATACAATAATATAACTATTGTATATACAAATCAAATTTATGGAACTTGATTTATATAAGTCTGGAAAGCTTCTGTATTAATATTTTAATACAAATAAGCAAATTTATGCAGAATTTGCAACCATAGGAGTTTATTATACATACAATTGTATAAACAAAACCATATTTACAATCTCTATGTATTCTAAGCTGCCAATTTTGATATTGTACATATCAAAATGGGGAACTTAGAGGAAATATAGAATATTCTCATTTTCAACTTTTTCCTGATACAGTGGTGCCTTGGTTAATGACCGTAATCCATTCCAGGTTTACAGTCATTAACCAAAACCATCATTATCCAAGACGCAATTCCCAATAAGTTTTAATTGAAAATTGATTCATTTGTTACAACTCTCCCCACAACCATAGTACATAATAAAAATGCAGATTAAATTCATTTAAATGTTCTAAAAATATGGTAAATATTTATTTGCTATAAAAAAAATTAATATTAATAAAATGAATTGTTCATGAAAACAGTTTTTAGAAATCTTCACCAGAAGGACAATTGGGCTCACTTTGGAGTTTTTTGACAAATTTGCTATAAAATTTAACATTAATAAAATGAATTGTTCGTGGAAACAGTTTTTAATTATCAAGTTTTCACCAGGACAATTGGGCTCACTTCAGAGTTTTTTTGACAAATGGACCTGTAAAAAAACATGTCAAATTGTTTGCTTCTGCCTGTTTTTTAAAATGTTTCTGAAAAACTGCATGGACTTTTCATTAAATAGATCTGCAGTTCTGATAACCTCAGATTTGTTCGGATTCCATTTCTTAGCAACATTTTGAACTTCCACTTTGCCAAAATGTTTTTGATTTCAGCAGTCGTAATTTGCTCTTTTTCTTCACATTGCTGCTTGAAAAGTTCTTTTAGCTCATCAGTAGTCAGTTCTTGCTCAGGCATCTCCGATAATTCTTCCAAATTGTCTTTTTCTACTTCAAAGTTAAGATCATGAGCAGTTGCCACAATATCCTTTACCAACAGAGGTTCACATAATCAAGAATTGTTAACCAAAGCCTGTGTTGTTAACCAAGAGATTTTTTTCTTACAGCCACTTGTTAACCAAGTACATTGTTATCTGAGGCCATTGTTAACCAAGGTACCACAATATATATAATTAAGGAATAATACGGAAATTTTATATATACAGTGAATTCCGCTTAATTGGGACAAATCTCAAAGAACGAAAACCAAACTAATACATAATTTAAATGCTTAGTTGGGTCAACTTTTTGCTTAATTGGGACAGTAGCAGAAAAGGAATTTTCAATTTAACATTTTAGAGATTTTTCAAAAGTATGGCGACACTACGTACACTAATACTTATTGTGCGCTTTCTTAAAAAATTATAACATTTTATTTTATCGGTAATTTTTCAGGTTAAACCTTTCTACAAGACAATACAGACCAACACAATGGAGCGGGTTGTTTCTTATCGTCTTATTACATACACATCGTCTACACGCTGTCGCCTCATTAATATAAACATCCATTCTTTAGCAAAATTATAAGTAAATATCATCATTGATAAATAATACATAACAATACTGTATTTGGCAACACTAACGTGATGAGAATCAGTTATCTATTCTCGTGAGTCTGGCAGGTGTGTTACTGTACCTAGCAATATTCATTTATGGTGTCGATTTTATTTAAAATTTTTAAATATTTGCCAAGATGCCAAGAAATGATTTTACACTTTTGAGTAAAATGCTTTGCTGGATAAAATTAAAAGCCAGCCATTTAATACAAGCTATCGTAGACTCCTGATATAACTGGTGTACCAAAATCTACTATAGTGGGTTTTCTACAACAAGAAAATCAACTGCATGAGGAGTGGGCATTACAGAAAGAAATTCCAGGAACATTTAAAAGAAAGTGTGATGGAAAGAATGCAGAAGTCGAAGAAGCATTAGATCAATGGATTTCTATAGTTAGCGGGTGAGGCGTGAATATCAGTGGCCCAGTGTTGAAGAGATCAGTAAAAAACTAATAATTAGGTACCTATTTTAATAAATCATTAAAATAGGTACCTAATTATTATTTTTTTACCTATTATTTATTTATCTACGAATTACGTATTTTACAACTTTCTAATTACTACTGCTTTTACTACTTACATATGTATCAAATAAATAGCACTAAGCAGTTACTTAATAAAAACCTTTATTTAATGTTATTAAACTTCAAACTAATGCTAACGTTTTTGGTGTATTACATTTTCATCAGGCATTCTAGATCACATATCTTTTTGAATCAAATTATCGTTCTACACTTTGCTATGGCAACCGTAACATATTAGAACAACATTGTTTAAGTTCTATTAACAATTCAAAATTTAAGAATTATATTAATATTTAAAATTATTTTAAATATTACATATTTTATTTTAGAATTTATTACTTTGTTTAATTGGGACAAAATGGCTTAATCCCGACTTGTCCCAATTAAGCGGAATTTACTGTATCATGAAATTTCATTATAAGCATTTAAAAAATCAGTATTGAAACAAAACAGATAAAATTATTTCATATTAGAATAATATTCATTATTTAAAAAACATGGCTATTTTAATTATAAATTTCCATTATAAGTATGAATTGTCATAGGTCAAGGACACCAAACATATATGTTTAATCCAAAATATATTAAAAATTTTTTTACTTTCTTTACAACTAATTTTAACAATAAAAATTTAAATATGACTATTCAAGAAATTTTAAAAATTTGAAGCTAAAAAAATCCTAAATTTGATACTGAATTATGTAATAAATACAGCTGTTTCTTTAGTTACAAACAGAATTCATAAAAGTTTGATTTCATGCTATGAACAATTTCATAAATCAAATTGTTCATAGCTCAGATACTGCTATTATTTTGGCTCCAGAAATACTGAAATAATTTTATATATTGTATATTTTTATTTCATAACTGGACCAAATAAAAGTTTCTTATTTCATAGATTTTACTGAAAAGTTCTGAATATAGAGAGGAATTTTTGATATAATTGCTGCAATCTTGAAATATTGCTGAAATACATTAACTTTGCAATTTTACATTATTTTGGTTACTTGATCACTTTCATATCGCATTACATAAAACTATTGAAGAGTTTTTGAAATTTCATAAAATTTGAATATAGAATTTCCCATTCATAAGTACGAATATCTGTAACTAGAGGAGCACTGTATTTAAAACTATAATTCTATTTTACTTTGTTACAATCTTCTTAAATGAAAAGAAATACAGTCAATTCCTGCTTAACTGGGACATGTTGGGACTAATTCATTTTGGTCCAATTAAGCAGCTGCCCCAATTAAACAAACTAATAATAAATTCTAAAATAAAATATGTAATATCGTAGATAAATAAATAATAGGTAAAAAATAAAAATTAGTGTACCTATTTTAATGTTTATTATATCAAATTACAGAAAATGGGCTGCTGATATTCACGCCTCGCACGCTAATTATAGAAAACTATTGATGTAATGCTTCTTTGACTTCTGGATCCTTTACAATCACATTTTCTTTTGGATGTTCCTGGAATTTCTTTCTATAATGCCCACTCCTCACGCAGATTTTCTTGTTATAGGGGATACACTATTTTGGTACACCAGTTATATCAGCAAGTCTACGATGGCTTGTATTAAACTGGTTTTTAATTTTATCCAGCAAAGCAAAGCAATTTTAAATCACATAATCAACTCAGCCAAATCTTCCCTGGCGGACAAAGTCCACATTAAACCTTACAATGACCATTCCCGAATCAAAGCCATGGCTCCACCATCTGTTGAGCCAACAATTAATTTATTAAATTTTAAAAATTATAGTATAATCACCAACCACTAGATGGCACCACCCCAGCTCCAAATTCCAAAATTCAATCAATCAATCACCAACTCAACAGATGGCGGCACCACAGCCCCAATTCAAAAACAACCACTGAAAAATCCAATACAATTTGGAATGGTTAATCCCGATTAGTGTTGATCAAAGCAATTTTACTTGAAAGTGTAAAATCCAGGACTGGGGAGCTGGCTTCAAATAGGTTAGGCTCCAGAGCCACAGTATATTTCAGCTGTGGCTCCAGCTCTGGCCCCAGAGTCATTGTTTTAAAACTGGGGCTTTAGTTCCAGCTCCATCACTATAAAAATTTTTTTGGTATGACCACTACTATGAAACATCACTTACCTTACTATCACAACATTTTTTACCTTTTAAATTGATATATTGGTGTTTGTATTACAATAATTTATTTTATATATACATATTTAAAGCTTCAATAAAATATTTATTTTAGCAAATGGCATTAATATATCGTTAACTAAAAATCAAAGATCACATAATTTATTGATTTCAAATTTTTATTGAATTTTAAGCGCTAAAGTCAGGGTAGGCTTATACACGGGTTGTGCATTTTTCCCAATTTTCAAACTCTAGTCAGGGGGTTGGCTTCAAGTATATATGGTAGATGGTTAGGAGCTGGAGAAAGCAGAAATTTTAATGGCTCTGGCTCCATTGAATATGATCAGCTTAGCTCTGGCTCCAATTCCAGCTCCTCCAAAACTTCCTGGCTCCATGGCTCTGACTCCAGCTCCAGCTCCCCAGCCCTGGTAAAATTATTTCTTGGCATCTTGGCAAAGATTTAAAAATTTTAAATAAAATCGACGCTGTAAATGAATATCGCTAGGTACAGTATATAGTAATGGTAGACTCTTAAGCAGACACATACTTGCAAGATGCACGATGATAGATAACTGATTCGCATCACGCTAATGTAGCCAAATATTAGCATATATACTCTATGTAGTGTTGACATACTTTTGAAAAATTCCTAAAATACATTCAAAAATTGTTAAATTCCTTTTCTGTTACTGTTCCAATTAAGCATTTAAATTATGTATTAGTTTATTAGTTTGGTTTCCATTCTTTGAGATTTAGCCCAATTAATTGGCTGCCCCAATTAACCGGTGGCCCAATTAAGCGGAATCGACTGTATATATCTTTCTGTGTACGAGTTAAATCTTGTTTCCTATATGATTTTAGTAACTATTGAAAAAGGAATAATATATTATGAAAAAATAACATTAATGATTAGAAATAAAATTTAACACAAACCGCTTATAAATTTTACAAGAGGTGCTGAATTTCCAGACGTAGAATTGGTGAAAGTGACAACTGAGTTTCTTGTAAGGATCGACTATTGTTTGAAGTTTGTATCGGAGGTGGAGGTATTAGAATTTAAGTAGTATTTAAGGTTTATTCCTTTGTGGATTTTTGATATTTGAATTGGATTAAACAAGTTTTGTTGGATACTTGTTTGTTGCTTTATTATAGTTTCAATAAAGCATTTACTAACACTTCTGTAAGTGTTTTGAGTCTAATAAATTTATAGTTTTATTATTATTTAACTTGTTTGGAAATTTATTCAATTTATTAGTATAAGTTCTAACATCGTTGTTTTTGTTCTACGCTAACACTTAATCGGTACTTTTAGTTTAAGTTCCGATTTCCGTTTTCGTTTCGTCGATTAGACGTTACGTTGTTGTTAGATTGTTTTTGTAGTTAATTATATTTAAGTTAGAACTTAGAAAAGGCCTGAGCTCAGGCAGAACTCTGGTATTTGCAGAGTCGCTAGCCGTTAGGTTTAGCTGATAAGTAGATAGTATTGCATTCGCACTAATTTGCGACTTTGCAACACAAACCGCTTATAAATTTTACAACTTACTTGAGATATTAAACTTTCAGTTTTATCTGGATCTCCACCTTGTGGCTTGACAATTTTTGCATTTGCAGAATACATCTAAAATAAAAATAAAATAGTTTGAAATCTTTAAAATCAAAATAATTTAATCATTCAAGGGACAAAGTGCTATAAGCCTTCATTAAAATAAATAAAAACTTTACTCATCCAAATATACATTGAAAACTAATCTATACAATACTGCAGACAATATAAAGTTCATTAAAATTATGATATTCAAAAAATAAAATACAACATTTTATCTTACCAAGCATAAATGATAATTTGCAATAATTCATTACATGCAAGATAAGTCCATGGTTTAGAGAAGTTATCAATAATATATGCTCCAGGGTGGGCAACCTTTTTTGTAGGGTGCCATATAGAAAAATTTATAGTGGGCCACAGGCCAAAACGAAAAAAATTGATAATAATAATATTTATTTAAAAAAGAGAAAGTACAGATATGTAAGTATACATAGCATATTAGATATAATAAAATTGTGGGTATGTAAGTATACATAGCGTTGGTATTAGATATAATAAAATAATGTGGCCTAGGCCTGAGGTTGCCCACCTCTAATATGCTAATATATCCAATAGAATATATTAAAGAATAGTCAGGACAATCTCACTTTAATATCTCCGAAGCTTTTTTTAAAAGCCTTCATTTGGGATTCTATTAGAGTTAATGACCTTTGCTCCTTCCCAATATATCAGTCAATCTCATTTTAACTGATCTAGATGACACTTTTCGAAGGCTTTATTTGTTTTGTTTAAATATATGTCCTCAATATGTTGAGATTTATTCCCAAGACTGTGTTTTGTAATATCAATATACTTTTCTTCTCTAAGTTTATATTGTCAGATGAGATAACACATACAATTTAACCTTTTGCATGCCACTGACAGCACATGCCACTCAAGGTCATTTTCCACCAGAGGCGTTTGACATGATATCACACATACAGCAGGAACAACAGAATTTTACAACTGCAATATGACCAATCTTATTCAGTTTATTGCAGTTTGTTTAGGGTTTTCAAAAAAGGACCATAATGAGTTCTGATCATGATTCCTAAATGTTTTCTGGCCAAAATTTATTTTAAAAAGGTTATGAAAATTTGTTTGACTGACTATTTTTCAAAAAATTAGCTTCTCTTCCTCTTTTCTATATTCTAGATCAGTGCTTCTTAAACTATGGGTCACTAAAATTAAATTCATACACTTGAATTTCAGTTTATGTATAATTTAACCTTTAGCGCTCCAACGCCTAGCATTGCTAGACACGCCTGCTCCGTCTAACGGTTGTCTTCGAGTTCATTTTAATCGGGAAAATTACTGTTCTTCCATCCTTACCCACACCATGAACCATGAACGCGCAAAGCTTAAGCCTGCCATTCCATTAGGTTAATTAAGCCGAAATATCCTTGTGGAATATTTTTATCTGGAGGCAGCCACTTATAGAGCCGCCATCATCACAGTCTCATGCAATATTTTTATCTGGCGGCGGCCACTTATAGAACCGCCATCATCACAGCTGAACAACTCTCATGATGGAATCAACCGAATGGGTTTCAACGAGCTGGGCCCAGATACCTCCTGAAAAATTGGAGGAGTGGGACCCCCTGGATCCTCCAGAATGTTAAGCAACAGCTTTACCACTCAGCAATCAAGCTGACCTGTCATTCTGTCAGTCTGCAGGTCCCATAGTTTATTCTGTTCATGAACCGAACATGTGTTCGTTATCCAATTTGTTCATTAACCAATCACCCACTGTATATACAAGTAAATGCTAATGTAATCTATAAAAAATGGAAAAAAAAATTTAAATGAATTTTTAAATATTTTTTTAATTAATTCAAAGTTAAATATGATCAAAAAATTGAAAATATCAAAATAAAATTTCAAAACTTCATCATACAATCAGGTAATTGAAATTTAATAAATCTAGAAAAATTTTGATAGCCATATAAATATAACAGGAACAGTATAATTGAAGATTATAAGCTGGGCTTCAATGTATTACTTTCATCTTCATAAGGTATTGGCACAAATGTCATGTCTTGTTGCCTTGTGTGATGGTCCTCTCATCTTGAGAAAAACTCATACTAACATGATCATGAAAGGTAACAAGACATGTAATAACACTATTTTTATAGATTTAAATAATTTGAATGAATTTTCACTAAGTTCTTTTTATAATGTTTCAAATCTTTGTACCTGTACTGTGATAACTGATGATGAGGACTATGTAAACAGATGAAAATATTTTAGTAATTGGTTTTTTTATGAATCTTTGCATTTTACCTGCTTGATCAATGCTGTGTTGTTCAGGGTTTGACAAATTTCGAAAAGTTAAGTAGACAATTGGCTACCACCGCAAATTTCATGATAGCCAACTCAAAAATGAGACTTGCACGTCGGTAAAACCAGGTAAAGTATATCGTTAAAATCAATTTGAAATTTTTTGGGCCTATTAATGGTAACAACATAATTTTATCGACAGAAAATTGAAGGGTTCCCCAGAAAA